>JBBIGA010000022.1:11130328-11162293 GCA_037576975.1 Alestes dentex | reverse complement strand
TTTATTTTATATTGTGCATTGTTTGAATGCTAAATATTTTCATAGTTTTGTAACAGATTTATTCTTTTAATAATTTATTAATAATAATTTCTTTCAGTTTTCGGTTTCGGTTTTCAGCCAAGTGTTTCCTCATTTCGGTTTCGGTTGCATCCCTACTTGTTACTGTAGTCTGCCTTGAACCACCCTGTTTTTGCCCTTGGCGAAAGCCTTGTCATCCATGGTGGTAACATGTCATCCATGTTGGTAAGTTCTGGCTAAAATGCTTGATCATAAGAATGAATGGGTATGTTAGTTGCAATTAGCAATTTAATCTTGGGTTATTTGCTATGAATAAGAAGTCGTGGAGGAAAGAGCATCAACTTCAGCCACAGCTGAAGCGTTGTCTGTCAGCCTCGCAACTGTGTCCATCAGACATTTCTTCAGCTTTCCTTTTGGTCACTAAAAAGAAAATTATTGTTTCAGGTTTTCAAATTTAGCTCCCCCTAAATTTTTTTTATGCATTATTAATATATATTAAATAATAATGATTTATTGTGGCATGCATTTGGTTACAATATGCATTAGGTTAGAAAGGTCAGGGTGAGGAGTGTGGTGACATAAACGTCTTGTGTAGCTTTCTAATGAGAATATACTCGATGTGTTTGTCCAGGTGGAGGGGGCTGCATATGTGGGCTCCTATATGTGGAAATCTCGTAGTATTGGTTTATGGAATCGACCCCGTGGGGAAAACATGCTTGACAGTGGAGCTCCCTTCTATGACACGTATCGCACCGCTGATGGAAAATACATGGCAGTGGGGGCCATTGAACCACAGTTCTATGAACAACTCATTCAAGGTCAGTAAATGCAATAATATCAGTACACTGTTCGGACTGTTTCAGTTTGATTTCATGAATGACAATAAAAACACCTTTCAGTGGTTTCACTTACTTTAGACTTTATAGGATCCACGTCTACAGGATTTGTACATACCACTGTGCTGTATATCATCCATCCCATCCATCAATCCATCCCATTCATCCAGTTCATTCCATCTGGTAGGGTGGCCAGCATGTGCTTCCTCAATTGAAGTCAGTCTTTGCACTGCACACATTTTTAGAGGAGAATGCCGACTGCTAATACAGTGTGTTTGTTCCCCAGGAGCTCTGTGAATACTAGCCACAGAGCTCCTGGGGAACGAACACACTATCTCCCGATGTTGGGGCCAATACTTATACAGTTCCAACACTATAGTCAGCCTAGATAGTTATTTAATTCATTTATTTATTGATAGTCTGTTCACTCTTTACACTTCTATATTCCCTTTATATACTATAATTAGTGTATTTGCATTTAGTGAATCATATAGAAATTACCGTCTGATTATGTAATCTCCTCATTTCAGGGGACCATAAGTAATTGGACAGCATTTTTACCATCTGTGTGTTGGTGCATCATTAGTTCTTTCACAGTAGTGCTAACTCACTGCATTTAACTCACTAATGAAGGAAACATGTGTCTATTTACGGTGCAAATCATGGTATTCTTTTCTTTTTCATTTTGGGTTTCCCCAGCAATTGATTTTTTTTTTTCTGTGGTGGCAAAAAAATTAGCATTGTGGGCTGCCATGAAGAAATGTTACCAGTTGAAACCATGGAGGATGAACTTTTTGGTGCAGAATGTTCTAGTTAGCAATAAGCTAAACACTTGACAGGCTGCATAAGGCAAGTAGTGAATAACTGGTGAATTGTTTCAGCATTAAGAAATACTCAAACATCAAGAAAAGAAGAAGACATCAATTTGCCCTGTGATGGTTTAGTACAAGCTGCAAATCACTGCTCCAAAAAATACAGTTCGCTAAAAAGAACTTGTGGACAACTGAGATGACGGTGATTCATTTTTGAAGAAGCAAAAACAGACTTGATAATTCTGAGTAAACCGCGTCATCTGTAAAACAGAATGACGTGGGCACGTTTTGCTGCCAAGAGTATGACTTGTTTGTGTTTATGGATTTCATATTCTGAAATGTACCAAAGACTCCTCACTGCTCAGTCCAACCAATGTTGACTTGCCCTTCAGCAGAACAATAACCCAGAACACACTGCTGAAGCAGCTGTGGAATGTTTCAGGGACAAAACCTGTAATGTTCTTGACTGCCTATGTCTGGACCCAGCCTGGACCTGGTGAGTTACTGAAGACAAGACAGCAAAACAAGAACAGAAAATTTTAGCATTATAGTCCTGGCAGAGTTTTACCTGGGAAGTTTATCTGAAGTGTTTTTGTATTTGAATCTGCGTAAATGATTGTTTTTTTTCTCTCGTGTTTTTCAAATGTCAACATACATTTTTACTTGAGCTTGTTTTGTTTATAGTGTATATTTGAGTTTACTTTTACCACATTATAGAATAACTCATTTTTAATGTAGTAATGTCATGGGTTGAAGGTTTCAGGAAGTTGCTACAAATTAAGTAAACATGACCATTTAACCTCTTAAACTTTAGCCTTACTACTCATTTATTAATCTTCAGTTAATTAATACATTTTTGTATAAATTTATTTTGTTTTTCTCTTTCAAATATGATCTTTTGATGGGTTTATGTACTAAAATAGACCTTTTGCCAACCTCTGTTTATTATTTACAGCTAAACGGTTATTTAATTGAACAGACTTTTTTGTTTGTGCCTTTAAGTCTGATGTGTATGTGTGTATATGTGTATGTATGTATGTATGCATGTATACTTATCAGTATGTGCATATGGATTTCACTTAAAGTTTCCAGTCATTTAAATGCATGTACTATTCTCTTAATCTTTTTCTAAAAGTTCTGTATAACAAATCTTGTCTGTCCCACACAAATCAGGATTCTTCTGAAACCACAATTACAGAATGACTAATAGATTTCAATTCTTTGTGACTAAATCTGTCACCTTTAAGCTGTTTTATTGATTTTTTTGATCTTCATTCTTTATCGTATCTGTTCCATCTTAGGGCTAGGATTGGATACAGCTGACCTTCCTCCCCAGATGAGCGTCTCTGATTGGCCACATCTAAAGCAGACATTTACTCGGGTGTTTGCCAAGAAAACACAGGCAGAATGGAGTCAAATTTTTGATGGAACAGACGCTTGTGTTACCCCTGTGCTCTCTCTGGATGATGTGGGTAATCATCCTCATAACCATGAGAGGGGCTCTTTCCTGAGGAACCTCCAGGGGGAGGTCAGCCCCCGGCCAGCACCCTTCCTGTCCCGCTCCCCTGCTGATCCCTGTGTGTCTCGTGACCCTTTCATTGGGGAGCACACCCGCTCTGTACTAAAGGAATATGGCTTTGAGGCAGCCCAGGTAGAAACGCTGCTGTCAGCAGGCATTGTAGAGTGCAATGAAGCTAAGGCACGTTTGTAGGAAGATTGTGTGTTGGTCAGAGGAAGACTGTATTAAGTCTTGCAGTGAAAAACACCCTCTAGCCTTGAAACCCATTGCCTTCAGCTGAAAGGTGTCGTGGGAAGAGCATTTAAGCGCAGAATAACCTATCTAATCCACAGGCTACTGCAGTTTCATGTAGGGAACGCTGAAAGTGCCAGATCATGTACTTGTAACCTGCAGTTCCTTTTTCCGCAAGTAAATCTTGGGTGACAAAAGACGTAATATAGTTAATCCTAATGTACTCCATCCGGTTTTTATCTGCCCTCATGCCTTGATGGACCAGGAGCACAGTAGTAATACTCAGTAGTTTTCAACTACAAAATTATAAAGTGTATTTCAGAAAATGACAGTTTGCCTTTGGATTCATAATACGTTTTTGGTTTGTTTGTATAATAAACACATGGTAGTTATGTGCAATGGAGAAATAGGCAGTGCCCTGTAAATGCAGAGAATATGCAGTCAAATTCCGTGAGGGTTTTTATCTGGCAGTGTAGGAACTTTCAGCTTATTGCTCAAATTTGGCCTCTTGAGATTTGTAATTTTTCATTTTTGCTCCCATTAAAATTGTTCTACATCACCACTCAAAGCATATATTTGTCTAAATACACCAGCTGTACTTTACTGTGAGCCAAAATTGAGCTATAAAGGAATCATGAAATTAATTTTTCACTGACTGTTGGCCTTGGCCTTTGTTAATTTAAAACATTAGATGTTATGTTTTGAAATGTCTGACTGTGCAACTAAAAGTATTTTTGGTCAAGGGAAGCACTTATATTTTCATAGGTAATTCACAAATGGCTGAGTATATCATTGATTTATATGAATTGTATGAAATATAAACATGTTCATATTGTGTTCCCGTTTTTTTTTTTTTTTTTAAACTGTGCTCTTAACCTACATTCTGCAATACTACTTGCACTCTTCAGCATAACAGATTCATATGAATTGAGTGACATATTGTCACTGTTGGAACAAAAGTTCTGGTTGCCCTTCACATTGTCAATGTTTTTAATTATTGCTTGGAATTATCAAAATAGCTTGAAATGAAATGGCTTAGAACTAAAAAAAAAAAAAAAAAAAAAAAAACAATTAAATTTGTCATGTTTGAGATATGAAGTTTTGTTCTGACATTTCTTAAATTTGCTAAAGAAAATACATGACTATGAAGAGCTTGGATCAGTAGCTGATGTATGAATATGAAGTTAATGATGCTGCATTGATACATAGGCCCTTAAACCCAAGTGATGAATATCATTCCATTTCTAATACTGTACGAGGTTTCATTTCCAAGGAGCAAAACATAAAAAGGCTTTTTTTAAAAACTGTAATGTCTTTAATATTTGCAGTATAGCAAGTACTGTGCTTTATCATTTACATATGAAACAGGTATGTATGTTGTATGTATGTTACATAGGATCAAAATATTTCACAGAACTGTTATATGATGTTCCTAATTAAGCCTTGTGCATTTGTTTCATTGCTTGGCAATTACTTAAGGGATGCCCTTTATCAGTTTTAGTAATGGAACAAATATCCATCACTTGTGTCAATGCATAGCCTTTAAAAATGATCTATTTTTTTAATATTGACAAACTGTTTACAAATAAATAGTTTTTTAAATAGCTATTCAGTGCTCATGTATGCATTATCAAGTCCTTAAGTCAGTGTTTCCTGTGTTCCTCTTTTTCTTAGGCATTAGTCATTACCTAAATTATTTACCTAGCTTATTTATATTTACCAAGTCAATTTAGATACTCTTTTTTCATTTTATTGTATTGTTCTTCATATATGAGGACATTACGTTCTAAAAGCACCATTTATATCAGTTAACGTTTGGGAGATAAAGTTTTATAATCACTCCATTGTACTAAAACCCATGTCAGTTTAGAGATATGCGAGGAATGTGGCATTTTAATCCGAACAGCTCCAAACATCTGAGAAGTTCTCAGTGAGCTGCGTCTGGCCTCTCCAGGTTACGTCTGGTGGGTGTTCAGTGAGAAGTCAGCAGAATGGCCTGTGTCTCACATGATTTCTTTGCAGTATCCCATGACAAATGTGGATGAATTGGAGAAGGAGGGATGTGATGTATATCCACATGTGAACTGACAAGTAATTCAGCTCAGGGGCTATGTAGCAAGAGCTAATGGTGTCAGCATCATGGCTTGTTTCTTGAACTTTTGCTAAATGCTGATTTGCTCCTCTACCCCCATCTGAAGCTTGGGCACTCTCTACAGATCACATGTTACATCATTTGACAGACGAAATGTGCACAATCAGCTGCAGTTAGAGACCACAAAAGAGCCCTTGTGTGAGCAAGGGAAAGTTCAACTTTGATCTGGCCAACGTTACCAAGTTCCAGCAAGAAAAAAATCAACAAAATAAGCAACGTGCTCGTCAATCAATCTGCAATTCCTCATACCAGCTCAGCTCACAACCGTCATTCAACTGCCAGCGGCAGTTTCTTAGAAGCATGCCCAACTATAAATTCCCTGGGCAAAGAGAAAGAGCAGCTTCTCAGCTCATAATCTTTGTCACGTGTTTACAACCTGCTTGAAGGGTTTTGGAAACACGAGGGAAAATAAGCTTGCTTCATTCATCCAAATCAGGCAACTGCCCACTCTCTCCTCAGCTCAGATCAAATCTTGAGGGCTACTCAAGCGCTCCTCTAGCACACCATTTGGTCAGCTATGCAATAGAGATTAGCTGGTGCAGATTTTGGAGCAGTGGTTAGCAGTGAGAACCATGACTCTATTGAGCGAGGACAAGCCCTCCAGGTTCCCCGAGCCAGGCAGCCACATTACGGCCATGGAGCCCTACTCAGTGGACTGCCGACCTAAAGGGGACTTCGGGGACTCTGTGGAAGCGGCTGTTTTTGGGGCCGTGGAGCCACCTAGAAGGTCGCGAGGCAGGCTTATCATGCATGGCATGGTCATGTTTGGAAGGGAATTCTGCTACGCCGTAGAGGCAGCTTTTGTCACGCCTGTGCTGCTCAGTGTGGGACTTCCCCGAAGCCTGTACAGCCTGGTATGGCTCATCAGCCCCGTGCTGGGCTTCATCCTACAGCCAGTCATTGGCTCAGCCAGCGACTACTGCCGCTCGCCATGGGGCCGCAGGAGACCCTACATCCTGTCTCTGGGGATTATGATGCTGGTGGGCATCACCATGTTTCTGAATGGAGATGCAGTGGTATCGGGTAAGGAATTACAGTGTTTATCTGTCTAAACAAAAAGAGATGCAGTATATTAACTTGATTCATATTTGTAAGTCAGGTGCACTTTGATAAAATATTATTAGCAATGTTACATTTATACAGTTATTTTCAGAGTTAAGTGTACTGAAAGGCAATATTATGTTAATTAAATATATATTATTGATGTGGCAGTGATGTATATATTTGGACGAAATAAATCAGTTCATTAATTTTCTTGATGTTGAGATCAGCTACTTAGTAATTACTATGTAAACTGATGATAGTGAAGGCCCCTCTTATAATGTTGCTCATAATTGCATATAATGCTGCTCATAATTGCAGATTGTCTTATACAGTCATATGCCAATTTTGGGCACTCTTGAACATTTTACATGAAAAAAGTAAATAAGTACATAACCTATACAGAGAACACACTTTTGTATTTTAATGCCCCATTTTAATTTCCTGTATTTGGTCAACACAAACAGTGTTGTTCAGACTTTAGCATACAACTGTATCTAGCTTTATTTGTTTGTATGAATGTATTTAGTTTTTCTTTCAGAAAATGGTAAATAAGAAATTCTATGTTTGTAGTAGTAATTAGCATTAATCAAAGACTTTCAACTGTAATTTGCAGCATGATGTTTCATATTTTCGAGTGAAGTTCTGTGTGCATTAGCACTGACACTCAAAAAACCTCAGTGTTTCTTATACTTACCATAATAATAATTTATTATTAAATCTCAAGTTATAAACCTATGCTCTGTGAAAATACTCAGCATCACATACATTACATACATACCAGACAGTGCAAATGCGAACAGTCACCTCTCAAATTTGAATCATTTCAATAATTATTTTGCTTTTCTTGTTTTTGTTGTTTGTTTTTCTACTCATTGTTTTCTGAGCTCTGCATAAGCCCTAATTGGCCAAACAGTCACAGAGATTTATGTATTACATCATTTCTGGCTAGACATGGAGCAGCAGGATTTTGTGGTTTTATTTAAAACCTTCAAGGATACAAGTATGGTGTACTTGAAAAAAATCAGTTAAGAACACGATAATTGAGAACACAAACTTGCATGAACACATGGTTTGTGTAGTTGTGTCTATTGAAAATAAGGCTCCGAATGTGTTCTTGTTGCAGCCATAGTGCGACACAGGGGACTGAAGAGGACCTGGTCCATAGTAGTGGTCATGTTTGGAGTAGTGCTCTTTGACTTCGCTGCAGACTTCATAGATGGGCCTGTGAAAGCCTACCTGTTTGATGTCTGTTCTTACCAGGACAAGGAGAGGGGCCTTCACTATCATGCCCTTCTTACTGGTAAGAAGAGTTACCTGTGCATAACTATACTAAACTACACTACAAGTCTGATTCACTAAATAACTTTGAAACCTACATACACTGTATGCCAAGACATTCCCTGATATTCCTTCTAACCTGTGATTTCAGCCTTTTAAAGGACACTGCTTGTATAATCTTTATCAAAAACATTGCCAATAGAATGGTATGCTGTGGAGCAGTCACACATGAGCCCAATACCATCAAACACAGTGCCAAATGGCTGTGAAGCTGTGAACTTGTGTTCTGAATGATAGAACACCATCCAGTTCTTTTGGGATGACCTGGAGTTGTGTTTGTGATCTGGAACTAGTAATCCAACATCAATACCTGACCACAATCAGGCTCTTGTAGCTAAATACAATGAATTTCTGATAACAATATTACAACAAGTAGAATAAAACCTTCCCAAAAGTGTAGAGGCTGTTACTGCAGCAAAGCGGACAAACTGCAATAATGTGCTTGGGCTCTAAAGAAAAGTAGGATAACCAGGTGTTTTAAAAAATTTGGACATCCAGGGCCAGGTGTACAGGGAAAACATTAGGATGCGCTCACAACGTGGCTGAATTTAATGTTGGATTTAATTTACAGCAAACCGGCCTCTGACTCGTAAGGAGCAGTGTTTGTTAAGAAATGTGAACAAGGTGGAGACAAAAGAAAAAGTATAAGTTCACTCTGAAACAAATGTGAAAAACACATGGTCAAGAAACATTCTTTTCTTCATTGGTGCAACAGCAAGGCGTCTTCGAGCTGAGGGTTATTGTGCCCGCAGTGCTAACCTTTATTTGCATACTGGGCTTCCAGAGCCATGGGGTCCTGATCAACAACATGTAAAAAGACAAACTCTCCCAGATTGCGCTCTTCCTCAGCTGCATACTAGTCTTGGTTTTCACTGTACTGCTCAAGACTGCTACCACTCATAAAGCTTTCAGTATGGGCCATGACAAAAAGTAGAGGGGATATGTCTCCAGTGTCTCCAGCATAAATGACACTAGTGAGACATTAATTAAAGGTCAAATTGCCAGTGCATTAAATTCCTCTCCAGAATACTGAGGTCATGTCTTCCACCTCACTCAGCCAAAACATCAAACGTAAACTGCAAATCTTAAACTGCATTTGCGCAAGTCATGTCAACAAATACAACAACAAAACACTCGGCAGCTGTCTTCCTTCCTAGTGTAGTTTTTTTGTGAATAATATATTTGTTACTATACTTTTGTTAGATCTGCTTGAGTTGGCCATCAGCAGCAAGTCTATTCCTCCTGAAATGTCTATGTCCCCCACAAAACATAAATACCTGCCCCTCACCCCCTCTCTCTTTCTCTCCCTTCCTCTCTTTGAATTATCTATGGTTCTCTCTCTCTCTGACTCTCTGAAACATCTTTTTTTTTTGTCACATAACATATTTACACCCTCTGACAAAAGAGAAAGTGCACATATCGATAAAATGTTAGTCCCACAGTAAGGAACAGTCTTACACTTTAAATGGCCACATCACCATATCACAGTAGCACCTGACGTGTATTTTCCATATTTTACTATTCTGTGTTTTCTGATGTGTAAATAAACACACAACTGAAACTTTATACAACTATTTTAGGTGGTGCATCAAGAGAAACTTTGTAATACAGGTTTAATTCTTATCCCAAAATGTGAGGCAAAGCCTTATTCCCAGATTGCTTCTAAGGGTTTTGCAGAAGATTAGTGTGAGTGAATCTTAGGTTGTAATGTAAAATTGCAGGGTGGCAGCAGCCAATTCCATGTTTCTAAGCTAGTAAAATAGTGTGCAGGGTGCCATGTGCTGGCTGCTCATGCCATCTTGCTGATGTAACCAATCCATCAGCTCACCACGTGAACAGCAGCGCTAGAGATTCTAGTGGGATTTTGCAGTGTTAACTTCAAGAAGTTTTGAAACCACGTGCAGGAAGCACCTGCTTTTTCTAAATCACAACTTTCACTGCAGTTTACACATAGGAGTTCAAACAGGAGGCACTTAGCCTGGTTTCTCAGAGTTTCATCATTTCCAGGCAGAGGCCTGCGCCCCCTCTTAAAAACAGATAAATGTTTGGATGATGAGATCATTTTAGATTTGAAAGAAGGAAAAAAACAATGAAAAAAGATCCCTTATCAGTGATTACTAATTTATCCAAGAATCTAGAAATGAACTCAAATTCAGCTTGTAGGAATACAGTGTAATACAAAGACTTTTGTATAAAAGATGGTGGAGAGTAAGCCTGTTAGAGCACAGAAGAAACAAGACTAAATGGAAGACAATCACTTTAATACTACATGGATACTGACAACCAGCCTAAACGTCTCTTTTCTAAAGAACATCAGCATTGTTGACCACCTTAAGTCACCTTGTACCTGGTTGGTCTTAGCTTTTATTTTTGTATGTTACTGTTTTTGTTTTTCATTTTATTCACTTTTTAAAAAATAGTATATTTTTACTAATTTATATTTGTTTTGCTAGCATGTTATGTTGTTAATTTGATCAATTATTTTAAACCTTATATCTTTATTTATATATCTTTTTTTGCATACATTTGTTTTTAATTAGTTTTATTCTTACATTTTATTTTGTAGTTTTATTGATTTTATATGTTTTGATAATGTATCTATATTGTATAATTTTATCATTTGTCTTCAAATTTTTTCCAAACCTTGTTTGTTTTTGTAAATGCCTGGTTACATTGTAACCGAGGGTACATTAAGTTTAGGCCATGGACTGTACATTACAAAGGCAGCTGTATTTCCTTATTGAAGCATCTAAAGAGTTTTTAGATAGTTCTTCTGTAACATCACTCCAAAGAATCCTTTTGGCACCTTTGATTTAAACAAGTATCATATTTACTTGGCTTAAGATGTTTGAACAGATGATTAAAAATGTGCATGTGTAAGGATGGTTAGTGTAAAACAGTGTGTAAGCGTGTCTATAAAGGAAGGAGGTACAGGTTGGTGTGAGTGTGTGAGCTCAGTGTGCTCTAATCCAGTCCAGGCTCAGTCATGTGCTGGGATCATGGGTTGAAGCTGAGAGCAGCGCAGGCACATGATCAGGACACACTGCAGCTTCAGGCTGTGCGTGTGTGTGTGTGTGTATGCATAGTTTGGTTTCTGTCTCATCATATGCACCTTATGAGATTGTAAAGGTCAGAATGCAATGAAATAATAATTGTAAAGGTGAGATATTGAAGTAGACTGGTTTGTGGAAGCTTTCAGCCACAACATTAAAACAACTGAATTGGTAAAGTGAATAACATCGGTTATCTTCTTAAATTGGCACTTGTTGAAGTGGTGAGTATTAAACTGCAAGTGATGTTTGACAACAGGGAAAATGAGTAAATGTAAGAATATGAGAGACTAAGGGCCAAATTGTGATGGCTAGATGACTCAGTCAGAGCATTTCCAAAACAGCAGGTCATGTGGAGTGTTCCTGGTATGTTGTGGTTAGTATCAACCAGAAGGAGTCCAAAGAATGACAACTGATGAACCAGCAACAGGGTCATGTGTCCCTAAGCCTTAATGATGCAGGAGGGGAGCAAAGGCTAGCCTGTCTGGTCTGATCCCACAGAAGAGATACTGTAGTACAAATTGCTGTAAATGCCGGTTGTGACTGAATGATATCAGAACACAGTTCTTCACATCTTCCTGCATATGGGGCTACCCATGCTGACCCCTGTCTACCACCTAAAATGTCTACAGTGAGCATGTGAGCATCAGAACTGGACCATGAAGGAATGGAAAAAGATGACATGGTCTGATGATTCACATTTTTTTTCTACCTCATGTGGATGGCAAGTTGTTAAATAGTGCATGACTTGGCTTTTGATGTCCTTATTTGATCAACTGATAAGCATATAACTGAAGAGCAAGGCAGAGGAATATCATGAGAGGTTATGAAGTATATCAGTGAGTGATTAAATTGATTTTTGTGATGACTTCAGTGTGAAAAATAAATGTTAGATATCAATTATAATGTGATATGATGTGATGTAATTTAAAGACATGCTAGAGACTGTGGGCAACTGTTGTCTCACAAATATGCAAAATATATCCCCACACTTCCAGTCTAAAAGAGTTCTTGCACACTTCAGATAAATTCCAAAATATGTCCCTTTAGCAATTACACAAAATCTTGACTCTCAAGTCTAATTATTGTGATGGCTGATAGATAGCAAGTTAGCCCGTTATTCACTTTAGACTTCTCCTGTAATAGTTGCATAAAATGACTGTTAATTGCTATTATTTGTATGGAAGGTAATTGTCAGATAATAATTCATGATCATGGCAGAAATCATGTTTCCATAATAGTCTATTAGAACTTTAGCGTGTTCATCTTGGTAAGCTCACCAAATAGTATCTTAGTCAAATGCAACCTTCTGTCATTATCAATATTTTCAGGTAATGATTATAGCGATCCCTTGAAAGACTGTCTTGTCTGTTTAAGCCCATTCTTCTATGAACTGGGTGCACTTTTCAGCTAGAGCACATTACCTGCGTTTTGCACACTGGGATTGAGGTCTGGTGGATTTGTTGGTCACTCAAAGTGTCCCAGTGTCCCATGTCTGTTGAAGCAGTCACACGAGACACACTGTTGTCATCATGGCAAATGAGGAACTAGAGACTGTTGTACTCCTTATTTGACATGAGGAAATGCTTTCAGCTGTTAAGAGATATTTGTTCTGAAATTGCTGCTTTGTTGTCTTTTCAGTGAGACAACAGTTTTGCTCTCCAAAATGTTTTCACAAGGTTGCATCAGGTCCATTTCTAAGACTGTAGTTGCTTTTTCTGCCAGGCTTGAAGAACAGCTGAGAATGTGTGTGGTTAGTTAGGCTTCAGGTTAGGTAAAAGATATTACCCTGCAGTATAATCAGCTCTTTCCTCTGTCTGTATTCCTCTCCAAATTCTTAATTACTTTTCTGTCTTTCCCACTCCATCAAGATAAACAATCTGTAAGAACCCCTGTTTTCTTCTACGGGACCTTTAAAGCTTGTGTCATGTTATTTTTCAGGCCTGGGTGGGGCATGTGGTTACCTGATTGGTGCGATGGACTGGGGTCACTCCGCCTTGGGTATCTTGCTGGGCTCAGAGTACCAGGTGATCTATTTCTTCTCAGCACTGACCTGGGGCTTCTTCCTCACTGTGCATCTCTTCAGCATCCCCGAGAAGCCTCTGAGCAAGCAGCACACATCCGAATCCTCTGCCCCCACTGCTCCACTGATTGTGGGCACCAATGGCACTAGCTATGGGGCCTTGACCAAGGAGCCTCTGCCCACACCTGATCTGCGGCCTCGGTCTTTTTCAGCCCTCAGCGAGGCCAATGCAGTCACATCCAGTGCTAAGCAACCCAGCAAAGAGGTCAGTTCCAAGAGGTCCATCTTGCTCTCACTCTGTATACATCACAATTTGCTTTAAGCTGCTCACTTTTTCTTGCTGCACACGTTGTCCTTTGATATCTCCATCTGGTGTTTACCCCCATTTTTGCATTTTTTTTTGCTTGAGTGTGTACTTTTTACTTGTCATTAAACAAAAGAGTTTGGTCCTGGGGGTACAGTGAGAAAGAAGCACACCATTTTGTGTTCAGTCATTATACCCATGTTTTGAACAGGTTCTTTCTTTTTTTAGCCATTATATTGGTTTAGGGAATAACAAGGTGATTCTGACATTATCTGGGCTGCAATTTGTCATAAGTGCTCTTCTGGGACAGCATAAGAAAAACTTAAAGGGAATATATAGTGGTTTGTTTCTTGTAAAGTTGTTGTGCTCTGTAGAATTGCAGTGATTAAAGCTCTTGATGAAACCACAGTCATGCCTTTCAAGTCTGGAATTTATCATGCTAGTAAGTCATATGAAATGTCACTTACTATGATGCAGCTACGGAAAGCTCTCCAAGAATTTTAGCATTTAGCCTCAAGTTACTGTGGAGCAATATCACTCTCTGCAGTATTGTTCATTGCCGGATACTCAGCATCTGTTAAAAAGAGGAGCTAATTGACCTGTTTGGCACAGTACCTTTTCTGTGTTTCTACATTTTCTACTGCTTAATTCCAAGCCTTTTCATCAAATGTATGCTTTTGGGGTGAATAAACTGACATTTTACAGCCACCCAGCTATTCAGAGCTATTTCTCTAAGTCCTTCAATGATTAACTGGCTCCTTACCTCACATAATGCACCATCTGTCCCTGAGGCAGCCTCAAGAGCTCATCTACTGTTCCACAAACCTCTCTTCTGTACCCTGTTCAGCAACTAGCTGCTACTTCTTTTCACAGTATAATAAATAAATACAGGCAGCTCTCACCATAGTGTAATAGTACTTGTTGAACAAGTAGAGGGCTGTAAGAGAATACAGTAAAGACGGTGTACATCTGTACCTGAAAAAAAGAACATTAGAAAGAAAAATGTTAAGCCCTTTGCCATCTTCAGTGCTTCATGGACGATTAGGTTTATAGTTATTCAGTGGCATTCTGTTGGCATAAGACACAACCACCCATCATGTCCAGTATATCAGCTTTATGCAAAGGACATGTCATAAAGCACAACAAATTGCATAAGCTGCACGATCCTACAGAAATTAGAAGATCATAGTGTCATGAATAAATGAATACATCATACTCAGTTATATAACAAAGTGTCTGACCTCCATTTTCTATCACTAGAAAAAATACCAGATCTGTAAAGTGTAAGTGATAGCTCATATATAGGTGTAAAATGGGGAACTGTAGATTTTACCATCAAGTCTTCTCTCATGTGACTGTTGGAAAGGACAGTGTTCATTTTCATTGATTGAGAGAACATGAGGTATACCTCAGATATTAACTGAAACATCTGAACAGATCAAACACGTGTAAAATCTTCCTGAGAATATTCCCTGCTGTTTTAACAATGCAGCCTTCTATTATAAGGCTTTTTCCTCTGCTACCCATGACTAGGTAATTGGTTTAGACAGGCTTCCATCATTTCCACCTCACTGGATTTGGATCTTTAAGGATTTGAGGGTGTGGACGAAGCCATGATGATCCATGGTAATGAACTGAGGACGGGTGCTTCCTTAGACTTATCACAACTTGCAGCACTCTTTAGGCTTAAATAGATGTGTTCATTTCATAATGGCTCCACAAAGTCTTTCATAATTGAATAAGTAAACAAAAACTTTTGTTGCTGCCCAGGTGCATCATCTGTCCTGTTATTACGCAATGTCAGTCAATCAAGCCAGAGGAGAGTTTTATAAAAATGGCCATGGCAACGTGAAGGGTAGCTTTCTTCCCTGCAATTTGCTCTTTATTTCACAGATTTTCCCAAAAGAGAGTGGTGGGCACTACGGCAATTTCAATAATAATTATAAAACTAACAATAATAATAATAATAACAATGTTGTGCCACCTTTTTATGCATTCTGATTTATGTTATCTTACATATTTGCAAATCTCAGAAAAAACAAAATATTGTAATATGTATATGTAAGTGCAAAAATGTCTTCAAAAGAATCATGATATATTTGTGCCATAGTGTGCATGGAGTTTCTGGATGGTTTCTCTTTGCTCAAGGCTTTGCCAGTTTATGTGCAAGTAATCTACATTAGAAATCTTAATCTTTTCTGTTTGTGGTGTGTGTGTGTGTGCAGGTTCAGAAGAGAATGACTCTAAAATCTTTATTGTCAGCCATGATTAACATGCCCACTCATTACCGCTGCCTGTGTGTAAGTCACCTGCTGGGATGGACTGCTTTCCTCTGCAACATGCTCTTCTTCACTGACTTTATGGGGCAGGTTGGTAAAAGCTCACATTAACACAGAGTTATATCATTTTACCGTTACATTTTATTTTACCTTTACATTTTATTACAGACACACAAGGATAGAAATCATACTTGATGCCTTTTAACTCATTTATAGTGATGTCCTAATTTCCTTGGAAGAAATAAATCAGAACTGCAATCTTTGGTTTACTGCAGCAGAGATTAGCAGTTCTTGCTCTGGTGACCTCCGTTTGCATCTCAGTTATTTGTTGCTCTAGACACCTGATCTAGCATGGGAGGACATTGTTAATTAGGCGCTAAGGTAGGTCAGATGTGATAAATGCACAAAAATGTGCATAGTGTTGGGATTTTGAATCCCCTGTATTAGTGCATGGCACAAGGAAACCTCAGGTAGTTCACCACTACTTACCAACTAGCTTTAATTAGCTACTCTCAGTATGTACACCAGTATGTACAAGTAAGTGATTACAAGATTAATGAAAAATTATGTTCAATTCATTCTACTCCATGTGCATATAATTAATCTTATGATTATGATTCATTTCATCAGCAGTGAGAGTACATTGTTAATTTGTTAATTGTTCATTTGAAACAAAAACATTGTTATGAGTAAACATTTTGCACTGCTTTCCTAATTAATTCTAAATTGTACCAGATGGTAGAGTAATGAAAGTAGAACACTGATTAAATTAGTTTAGTAGTGAAACCTTCTGATGGCTGACAGTTACCTGTTCTGTGCTGTAAAGCAGCAATACACTTTTTATGCTCTTTCCAAATCCTAAATTTCAACAAAGACTCCAAGAAGCAGACAATCATAAAACATTTAAGATGTGAAGTAATGGACTTCACAGAAAGGTGGAGTGACTGTACTACAGATGCACAGATGTTGGTAGATAAAGTCACTGAAAAACTCTTTAGAGCATTAATCATGATCAATTTTGAAGAATATTTATGGGTTGTGTTGTTGAACACCTTTGTTGAAGCATCAGAACCAACTACATTCAATTCCCATTGACTATATATGCTAACAGTAACGAGCATAGGATTGACAACATGGCCTTTGTTGCTTTTGTAGCCAAAAGATTAAGAAAGCTGCAAAAATATGAAGCTTGTCCCTGTATTAGATCTTCACACTGAATGTTCTACTATAAGCCTCTTTAAATCCGAATGTAATTCACCTCCTACTGCTTCAGAAGCACATCCCTTGTGCAGGTGATGAAGGATTTCCATCTGAAATGTCCTTTTTCTCAAGAAAATAAGATGAGCAACATTAGCAGTATATACAGATGTGCAGTTTTACAGATATAATGGTAAGGTAGCTACAGTCAAAGTGTCCACAGCAATAAAGTGCTAGTGCAGTGTTATGGTATTTTTGGCTCAGGCAGTGTGTGAAACTGCCTGAGCCATGCAGAATAAGGCAGTAATGAAGTGATAAAAATGTGTCTGAAGCAGATGATAGTACAGATTATGCATAGATGAATACATGAATTCAATGAGTCCAGAGTTGTACAGCCTGATGTCTACAGGGAGAAATGACCTTACAAAGGAGCAGTACCAGTCTGCATCTTAGTGTACTGTGTCGCGGTGGTTTATGAAGTGGGTGGGAGGGGGTCACAATGATTGCTGACACCTTTGCCAGCATCCCCCTCTCTGCCACCCAAATTTGCCCCAGGACTGAGCCACTCTTTCTAATGATCTCATTAAGTCTATTGGTGTCCTTGGCTGTGATACTGCCTGAGCACACAACAGCATAAAAATGGCACGCAACACTATAGACTGAGGAGGTAGAGTTGGCTCTCCATCTTGTACAGCCCTTCATGATCACCTCTCTTCTCACATTTGCCAACTTGGACACCCAGTTACTTGTAGGTGTTAACCATCTCATTGTTCTCACTCCAGCTGGTGACAGAACCTGGATGAGAATTTTTTTCCAGAAATCTATCAAAAACTCCTTTGTCTTCTTTATGTTTAGTTGGCACCAGTCCACAGAGTTGTTCCCCAGACCACTATATTCCTCCCTCCCTTTACTAACACATCCCTCCATACCAGTAACGTATGAGAACTTTTGTAGATGAAATGTCACAGAAATCAGAGGTATAAAAATGACAGGGAGCAAGAAAAGTCCCCTGTGGAGCCTCTGTGCTCTTGGTCCTCTCTGGCATGCAGTTCTGTAGTGTCCCGTACTGGGACCTGACAGTCAGATAGTCAGAGTCTACCTGCACCACACTCAGCTTGGCCCTCAACATAAGGGACTGGAGGAAGCTGAAGGCTCTGGAAAAGTCAAAGAATGTGACTCTCACAATGCTCCCTGCCATGTCCAGGTGTGTGTATCTCTGTTCAGCAGGTAGATAACAGCATCCTCACCCCACATGTTCACCTGATAGGTGAATTGTAAGGGTCCTAATGATAGCCTACCTGTGTCCTGATCAAGAAAAAGTCTCTCTATTGACTTCATCAGGTGTGACGTCAATACTACAGATCTGTAGTCATTCAATTTCAATTTCTTGGGGGTCTTCGGCAATATAACAGTGTAGGAGGTCTTTCAAAGCACCAGATCCCCCCAGTCTCAGGATTAGGTTGTAGATATATTGCCAGACGCCACACAGATAATCTGCACAGGCCTTCAATACTTTACCGTGGACACCATCTGGGCATGCCGCTTTTCCTGTATGCTTCATGCTTTGTGTACTATGCTGCTATATGCTGTGAGAAATGACAGAAGTTTGTTATGGAGAATTAAGAATTAGCTTCAAAAGCTCTCAGTAGTGCATCAAAGACACAAAAACAACCCATGCTGCTCACAGCAGACTGGTAGATGTATAAGCTGTTATCAGATGCTTGGCCCAGCAGTCCTCTTTCACTTGCAGGAGCTGAATCAAAGATCTTTACGCATTTACTGTGAGTACACGGCCTGATTGTGCTGTCACTGCTGGGTTTCTTGTTGATAGATTCTTACCTGTTTATCCAGCATTCTCTCCTGTAGTTGCTTCTTGTTTGTGTGGTCTTTATAGAATAAGAGTTTCTGATGCATTTCTGATGCCTTGCTTTTTTGGGTGTGCTTGTGTCTGTTTCCAGATTGTGTATAAGGGGAACCCATATGCTGCTCATAACTCCACTGCTTATGCCACCTATGAAAGGGGGGTAGAGGTGGGATGCTGGGGACTCTGCATCAACGCTGTGTCATCTGCACTCTACTCCTGTGAGTATTACTGCTCCTTAACTTTATCCTATCCTATAACCTTATAAAGTTCATCTTTTGTAATGCTACCATAAGTGTGAATGAGTAACTGTAGTTGGAGAATACCCATTTTGTGGCAATAAGAAAATAAAATCCTATCACTATGCAAGTGGTGTCATTAAATGTCATCAGACTCACAAAATTGTCCATCATTACTAAAGAGCAAATTGAAGAGAGCTTTTTTAGTGACTAGCCTTCATTTCCACCTAAATATAAAACCTATCAGAGAATCTCTGAGAGAGAATAGAGGACCTCTGTCAGCACAATAATTTCTTTCACAACTAACCTTATGTCATAAACCCTGAAACAGAACTCTTAAGGACATTTAATGATACTGCAGTTCAGGTGAGACCTGAGCCTAAACTGTTGTTTTGTCTATAAAATTACCTCATTGTAAAGATAGCATAAGTACAAATACTCGGCTAAACAAAAAGACTTTAAGTATGTGTCTTTAAGTACAAGTACTTACCTTTTTAGAGACTACATACAAACAATTTTATTGTCTATCTTGTTCCTATCGCCCACAGATGTACAGAGGCTGCTCTTACCCTACATTGGCCTGAAGGGTCTGTACTTCATGGGCTACTTTGTGTTTGGTCTGGGCACCAGTCTGATTGGCCTGTCTCCAAACATCATCTCCACCCTGTCCTTGTGTAGTGTCTTTGGAGTGATGTCCAGCACCCTTTACACCATCCCTTTCAACCTCATCTCAGAGTATCACAAGCAGGAGGAGGTCAGTATTGGTATCTGACTAGAACAGAAAGCCCAATCTGCACCCACAAGAAAAGTAAATCCCACATCTGTAAATTGTCACACTCTCCAGTGACAGGGTATGACTAATTTCACTCATAATGTAAATGGAATTCAAACAGATGTACAGTTGTACAATTAAAAGAATTGATTTTACTGCGCATGCGATATAACCTGAAGGGGCTCTATATAGGCCGAATAGACTGCAGATAGCTTTTTAACAGAAAATTAAAAGAAGAATCAACCAAGAAGGAGCCAAATGATGGTTGTGACGCTCAAACAAACTCAACTCTACCAAAAAAACTCAACCACAGTTGGTGAAGGGGAATGCTTGCATGCCACTTAATGGATTTGAATTTATTAAGCCTTGTCAGTTTTAAATGTTATTAAAGGCAAACGCATTGACATTTTGACCCATCATTGGCCTAATAAGTTTGTGTATATTCAGGGACATGACCTATAATCTGGTGTAGATGATGTTCATTGTTGTGGTGTTTATGGCTTTGAAATAGTGTTATATCTTGACCTGCAGTAGGTAACACCAACACTTTAAGTGTAGAGCTGCTTTTGTGGAAGGCACTTATTTCGCTGTTAATATTATTTGTTTGAATGGGTACCGAAGTTGAGAATGCAAATGCACAAATTTAAACTGTTATGCTCACTGACAATGAAAAGAGAACGATCCTACATGATTACTGGCATTAGAACATGCCATGAGCACCATTAGTGAAATTTCTCACATCTAAGGACACCTACATTTCCCTCTGTCTGGCATGAAATTAATTAGTGGCCCTTTTGTAAACTGAACTATCTGGTTTCTATTTTGAAGCTTTTTGCTATCAGCGTATATCTGACCATGCTTGACTGAACTGACATACTGGTCAAACTGAGCTGGTTTTGGCAGAGATGCACCTGCTGGTTTTAGCACATTCTGTCACTTTGAGAACAAATTACTTACTCTGATTTAAGACATAATGCTATTTGTCAGAGACATATTCAGTGGAAATGCTGAGAATGGAGAACCCCCCTCTCCAGCGCTCTGACTTTGACATTTTGAAGTGTTGATTTGAATTGGAGAGTTACGTAAAAACACCAATCATCTTTTTTTTTTTTGTATTTGTCCTAGAGCACTAAAGACTTTTTTAAACAAGCATTTTTATGTACCTCACAAAAGCAGACAAAGTTGCAGTAGCAGCTATCTATGATTTCAGTGTTCAAGCATCCTTAGGAAAGAACTTAGTAAATGTCTTCCTTCCTCTTTTCAGTGAACATCTGCTGGTTCCCAGAGCAAATGTGTCTTGTTGTAATTAGTTTCAGATAATTGATCATTACTGTAACTGCACATGCCATTGAAAATGTTTGAAAAACAACTTGTGTATGATATTCTAGCGATGTTCTTCTGGTTCCTTTATGTGAGTACTGTTTGATGTGTTTATCATACTGTTTACTGCTTATCATGCCCGATTATTATGAGAGCAGTGTGTGGTAAGTTATATAAAAGAATATTATCCTCCCTCTGACTTCGGCACTTTGTGAGATCCAAATAGACCCTTAAAGACTGTAACCAAACTGGTTTTATTCATGATAAAAATATTTAGAATTTCTATCTGTGAATGTGAGCCATGTTATTGCAAAAGTTCAACAGTTTAAGAGTCTAATAACAGTCCACGACGAAATTAACAACACCCACTTACTGTGCTGTTCATCTGTGGATTATATATGTATAGTTGTATATGTACTATAGGGTACAATTATAACTATAAGGCAGCATGAGGTTATTATGTCCAAAGCAAGACTGAGGTCACATGACTGAAACAAATACAAAGGCATACAGACCGTGGAACCTTTTGTCCTACATGATCAGCATTGTCAGCAGCCCTTAACAGTCATCATTAGTCGGTTTGTGACCACAGGATGCCTGTAGGCCATTCTTAACACAGAAGTGACACTAATGAGGTACTTGCACATCTGTAGTGCAGTGTGAGTCAGGCACATCAGTGGCGCTCCAATTTTTCTTGAGAGTATGGGACAATTTGCCATAGGCATTTTCCACCTTTTCCCCTTTTCCTAAGTTACTTTGCTTTAGCTTTTAATGTATTTTGCTTTGAACAAGTTAATGCATAATATTAATTAATAATACAATATTCATGTCATACATTAGTGATTTACAGCTGCTTATGAACTCTCTCCTTGAACAGGACCAAAGAAAGCAAGGCAAAGAGGACCCCTCACTCCAGGGCCGCGGCACAGGGGTGGACTGCGCTGCTCTTACCTGCATGGTGCAGCTAGCTCAGATCATAGTGGGAGCAGGACTTGGTGCTCTGGTCAACCTGGCTGGCAGTGTGGTCGTAGTTGTCCTGTCGGCTTCGACCATGTCCCTCATTGGTTGCCTCTTCATTGTTCTCTTCATAAGACATGTGGATTAAACCTGGTCAGACTGGCAAACACAATACACAACTACCTATAGAATGGCCAAATTTGTGTTTTGAACTGATGTTCATGGTTGGGACTCATCAATTAGCAGCTTCAAGCTTGCTTTCTTCAGGTGCAGTCTGGTGATCTCAGCAGTCTCATGCAATGGAACCGTAATGCCATATCTAAAAGAACAGGTTCGGCCTTTACTGAGTCTGAGAAAGCAATTACGTATACTCTGAAAGGAGTTCATTATCTAGAAAGGTCATTATGCATGTTTAGCCCTTAACCAGGCTTTCAGTGTGAGTTGATTCCCATGTGAGAGAGATCATATGCAAATCCAAATTTCTGAAATCGATCTGAAGTTCAGATTTTGCAAAGTTTAAGTCTTTGACTGAGAAACTAAGATGAACAGAGGCCAGCAACTGTGGAATAATAAAGTGAATCCTGTAAATGTATTTGCTTTATTTCAATATTTCTGTTTTATCCATAAACAAATGTTTGTGTACTCAGATTTTGACACACAATGGCCTTAATACAAGCACTGTTCTCTAGTTTTGCTTCATAAGAAGGCTGAACACATAGATTATGCCCATTTATTGACAAGTTGTTACACATAAATACACTGTACAATTATGTGTCATCTGTGGAATACAAATGAATACCTTGACTTTGTCCAAATATTCAGTTGCTTGCTTTCTACATTTACACCCTGTCATTACATTCACTGAAAAGTGTCTTCATAAAAAATACATTAAACACATGAAAAAAATACAGTCAAAACAACAAAATGCATAAGCAGAGAAAACAGAGGACATTTGGTCAAGTAATTCAAAACCAGAGTTTGACTAAATTCCCAGATTAATTCAGTGGTCTCTTATTATGACATTTTTAGTTCAGTTTGTCCTTTAAGAAGAAGACAAACAAACGAACAGGATTATTGATAAAGCCAGACTGATGATCTCCAAAAATGTGCCACCTACACTGCATCCCTTATTGTTTTTTGACACCCCTTAACACACATGTATGTTTTAGCAGTAAAGAGTCAGCCAGTGGGTGAGTTTTAAATCAGTTAAAAATATAATTTTCTTTCTGCTACTGCCTTCACTGTATTTTTTTTTTTACCTGGCAATATCCTCACTGGAAAGTGACACATCATTTGATGCCATCCTACCTCTAAGCTCTGCTTGAGTTTGTTTTCTTTTCAGAAACAATGCCTCTATAGAAACTCTCCCATTAAACTACATGGCTAACAAGGCAGCAAGTGGTTATGTTTAATTCAACACACACTCACTGAGTCAGTCAATCAGTTAGAGGGATTGACAGATTTTGGTCATTGAAAGGTCCAGCAAAATAAGAAAATGAGTCGTTAATTAGTTAATTGGGAAATAAATACGTAAATGCACGAGAAACTATTGAGCAGAGCACGTAAACGTGTCAAAACTCACCCCGTAGTTCCTCACTAAAGAACTTTCCAATGGATCATATTTTTTGCGATGTGATGTGTGAGTGTGAAGAGTTTTGAGGGGTGCTACTCAAATCTATGTTTTTTCACCCTTCATCTTTGAGAGAACTCGCACCTCACTAGGCTAGGTGCTGTTAGGGAGAAGGTCGTTTCTCCCGTTGTAAATGGCCACACCGGGTGGGTAGAAGATGAGACTGGGCTCACGGGGCCGCGGCACAGCCTCCAACGTGCCGGGCTCCTCCTGCTCGGGCTTGGTGGACGCCGTGAAGGGGCGCATGGTGGTAACGGTGGGTGAGGTGATTTGCCAGAATAGCCTTGTCAAGGCTTTCCGAAACTCTCTCCTCATCAGACAGTACAGTATGGGGTTGAGGCAGCTGTTGGAGTGCGCCAGGCACACGGTGACGGGGAACACGTACACCTGCGTAGTGTAGTACTCGTAGCTGAAGTGCACCGCGTTGAGTTTGATGAGGATACCCCAGGCGGTCAGGGCCTGGTTGGGCAGCCAGCACAAGAAGAAGGACAGCACCACGATGGTCACAGACCTGGTGACCTTGGAGCGCCTCTTGGCCCCGGAGCTGTTGGCGTGTTTGCTGGTGATGAAGCGCAGCAGCAGCAGGTAGCAGATTGAGATGATGGCGAAGGGGATGAGGAAGCCCAGCAGCACCTTCTGCGCGTGGTACAGCCCGAGCCAGAACTGCGCGTCTCCGCTGCGGTCCGGGAAGCGCAGCAGGCACAGCTCGTCCCCACTGACTGCCGCCGTGGTCGAGAAGATCGCGTGGGGCAGAGCGGCCGCGCTCGCGCTCGCCCACACGGCGGCGCTCAGGCAGCGTGCTGGCACGCGCACTCGCGCTCTCCTCCGCCGGCTCTCGAGCGCCGAGGCCACGGCACGGTAGCGCGCCACGCTCATGGCCGTGAGAAAGAAGACGCTGGCGTACATGTTGGCCGCCGTCACGTACGACACTATCTTGCACATGGCCTTGCCGAAGGGCCACGCGAAGTCCAGCGCGTTCTCCACGGCCCAGAACGGCAGAGTTAGCACGAACTGGAAGTCTGTCACGGCCAGGCTCGTCACGAACAGGTTGATGGAGGACTTCTTCCACGCGCGCCGGGACTTCATCAGGTAGAGCACCAACACGTTGCCCACCAGGCCCAGTGCGCACACCACCGAGTACACCACGGAGATCAGGATCCGCAGCACGGCGGAACCGTCCGCCACAAAGTCGCTCTTGTCCAGGTCGGCAGGGTCTGGCGCGTCCACCCACGACTCGTTGAGTGGGTTGAAGCTCCCGTTGAACGCCAAGCTGGCGTTGTGCACAGCGGCCGCGAGCTGCATCACGTCATCCGTTGCGCCGCGAGCACCCGGAAAACTTTCACGCGCTCCATCTCCTCCGCGCCGTGGGCGCGCTGCGCCTTGCTGTGCCTCACCCTCCTCCACTTCCAGCGGGGGTCTCAGAACTTTTCCAGGCGCGTGCTGAGAGGAAACGTCTTCTCCCAGTTTTCTGCCGCCTGTGATGAGCAACCTCAGATCGACAGGCTCTGCAAGCTCTTTTTTTCTTTCTTTCTTTTTTTTTTTATTGGCGCTAGTGCGCACGGATTGGACGACGCGATTTTTACGCACGCATGCACCTCCGTCTAGCGGGTTTAGAGAGAAGAACCGGGGGAACCACACAGTAACCATCAATGACTTTGATGTTTTTTTTCAGCTACACGTTTGCATGCAGAGGAGTTTGAGGAAAGTCAACTGAAATCAAACAGAACTAGAGCCGCCTTGGCTTACACTAACAACGAATCACAATGAAGTAAATGAGCTTTTTTTCGAGTTACACTACGAGGGTGAGATACATGTCTAGCCATGTCATTCTGAGAATTCTCTAAGTGCACTCATTTTAAAAAAACGTCTTGGGAGCTCTCGTTCATCTAGATTTTTTCTACCATAGTATCCATGCAGTTTCCCGATGATGCAGTACAACGTACCCCTCAGCCTGTACAACTTCAGAGCAGTTCTGGTTCAGTGTAAAGCTGAAGACACTCCTCACTTCATACCTGTCTGCTAAAGTTTGCTCTGATGAAAGTTCTACTTACTTTTAAATTTGTGAATTTGCACTTCTCTGCTTATTTGAGGTCTGAGTACCACGAAGGATCCAAGAGGGCTTAAAAAACTACAAAAGACTCGGAGACACAAAGTTCTCATATACCCAGTACTGCCTCACACAAGCACTTAGATCACACCCACCAAATATCTTCGCGTCCTATCTGAGGGTAGGTAGAATGCGTTTAAAAGGGACAGACCCCATTTTTTCCCCTCAAGGTTATTTGTTTTTACTTGACCATCTCTCTTCACCAATTACAATTAAGCTGGATGTTTTTGTTACTGTGCCTTTAAGACTGATATGTAGTTCCTATTGAAGGCTGGTATTGCGTCTCATTCAAAAAACAGTCTGAAACATATGTACATATGTAAATGTGACATCACAAATTGCAGCTTATTTTTCATATATTGACCATATGGGATATGGGCTCCTCTGCATAGTGTATCTGCAAGGCATATGCTTCTCTCCAGATGTTTTCCTTTGCCAGGCATTGCAGACAGCTTGCAGTCTACCTCTCCTTTGCTGATTAGGGCTTCATCCAGTAGGAATGGTCAGGATTCTCCAGAGGTCATCAGTACTTATGAAAGCTAGATTGAGCAAGTTGGGCAGAAAACTTTGAAAAAGTGGTTAAAGACTGGATACTGAATGTACTCACCTTGTATACTCAGTAACATAGTTAATTATAATATGCAAAAAAGTAAAAAGTATGCTGAGTACATACAGAATACATTAAGAATACACATTTTGTATGCTGACATGATCTCTCAGGATGGTTTCAGGTCATACACTTTGAAAGGCATGACAAACTAAAAATGTTGCAAATTAATGTTACTAACAATCTTTTGATGCTTACAGTCACAAAAATAGTTTCCATAAAAACATCCACAAAACATCTGTCAAACCACATCCAGAACTTAATTTAAGTGGAGCAAACTTGTGGATGTGGTTTAGGACTCAATCTCAGGCAACTTTTCAGATATTAATGTCTACACCTCAGGAGATGGTGTAGTGATTTGGACTCCAAACATGTCCCAGTTAATCAAAAACAGATTAGTTTGCACACCAGTATATACTGAAGTGTGGTGCTAATTTTCAGTGTCAGGACAAGGACTGGGCAGTTAACAAGCCCAGTGTGGGCATCAGTGTGTTGTGCAGTGGTCACCAATTCTGCTCCTCTAGATCTACCTTTCTGCAGCCTTTAGCTCCATCCCTAATAAACCCCATCTGTTCTGTCTAATTATTGCCTTCGGAAGTCTTTGATTAGCTGGATTAGGTATGTGAGCTGTGGGTTGGTGAACTCTGGTGTAGAGAAATCCTGTAAAATAATGAAAAATCTAAATTAAATGCTAACAACAAGTTTCAGACAGCTGTGGACATTGCTATTAAATGCCAATGAACAACAATAAAGATCACTAAAAACAAGCCTGACATTTGGCAATCATTTTTAATCCTGACAAGCACATATGGAAACTACCATTTACTATTTTTATGTTATTTAGCCATGTGTTTTATGTTGCCCAGAAATTAACGATGAACCGTGCATACTCCACCAAAAGTAAACTATCAATTTCATTCATTTCATTCCATAGTGCCATGATGACCATGTTTTCATATAATTTCAGTAGAAAATAATTTCATGCTTACTGTGAAAAGACTGTTGTTAGGGCTGGGTTTTTAGTCATGGGACATTTATTTTGAAATAAGTGGCTGTTTGTGTCCTGTGTCACGGTGTCACCTGTTGTGTATTAGTTTAAGTGATTGGGCCTTTTGATTGGATTTTGCTATTTAAATTCTTTGAGTTTGAGTTGTTTTTGTGGATCAACCCTCACACTACCTTGATGTCTCCTGCATGTGGCCCTGTCCTTATGTATGTATGTATGTATGTATGTATGTATGTATGTATGTATGTATGTATGTATGTATGTATGTATGTATGTATGTATGATGTGGTGTTTTTCTGTTATGCCTTTTTGGTTTTGTTTGTTAGAGTCTGTGTCTTTACATTAAAACCATCTAATGGAACCTGCACTTTGTGCCTCACCTCACTTTCCCTGAGCACTGCATGTGACTGATTGATCCACCAACTCAGAGGCGCATCAGGTTTGGCACAGACTCCCAGGTTCGGATTCCCCATGGAGAAGGCAGCCTCCTCACCGGCGTCCAGGAGAGAGTGTGAGCCTGCCTCCAACCAACGCGGAGTCAGTGGGCTAGAGAGGCCGTCCGTAGTGAAACTTCCTCCGGAGCCTGAGCCCGCTTTGAGCGCTGCGGCTCTCAGGCCGGCGTTTCGGGGGCATTCCCCCCAGGTGCTCGTTCGGCTCACTCTACAGCTCCCCCCATGCTGGTTCCTGGGCTCCAACTCTTTAGATCCGAGCCTGGCCCCCCTCTTACCATGCTGAAGGTGAACTTCTCAGCTCAATTGGAGCATCCCGGCTTCCAGGCCGGCATTGAGGGATGTTCTCCCCCCTGGTGCTCTGCAGCCTTCTGCATGGACTTCTCTGCAGAGTCCCCGAAGCAGGTCAAGGAAGCACAGACTTTGGCGCTTCCGATGAAAGGGATGTGGGATCCAGTGCTCCGTTGTTGGCGTAGCGGCCTCGGGGCGGGCAGCGAGGGATGTGCTCCCCAACGCCCTGCGAGCACAGGCGAGGCCCCCCTGCCTGCAGCCTGGACTTTTGCCCCAAAGAGACTGGGGCAAGCTGCCCAGAAAGGGACCTAGACTCCCCCTGCGCTTGAGAAAGGCGCTCTTGAATGGGAGGAAAATCTGCACTAATTTTTTAGGGGGGTGTACATGGGATGGGGGCCTTGGAGGGGCTCCCTGAGGAGAGCTAGGGAACACTGATCGGGATATAGTGAAGGGGTCCCTCCAAAGGGAGCTTTACTCCGGGTCAGATCTGGTAGGATCGAGGGGGCCCCATCCCGGGGAGTGTGGACATGGGTTCCCACAGGGGCTGACATGGCCACAGGGTGGTCTAGCGTCCATTCGGGGGAGGACGTGTGGAGCCCACGGTCTGCGTAATTTTTTTTGTTTTATGCCTCCGCCTGCCCCTCTGCCCTTGGTAGGGGGTTTTAGTGTGCCCTGGGGGCGTACTGTTAGGGCTGGGTGAATAAGTGGCTGTTTGTGTCGTGTGTCACGGTGTCACCTATTGTGTATTAGTTTAAGTGATTGGGCCTTTTGATTGGTTTTTGTCTGAGAGTGTTTGCTATTTAAGTTCTTTGCGTTTGAGTTGTTTTTGCGGATCAACCCTCACACTACATTGCTGTCTCCTGCATGTGGCCCTGTCCTTATGTTTGTATATATTTAGTGTTTTTCTGTTAGGCCCTTGTGCCTGTTTGGTTTTGTACAGAGTCTGTGTCCTTTATGTATTAAAACCATTAAAAAGAACCTGCACTTTGTGCCTCGCTTCACTCCCCGAGCACCCCCCGATGTGACAACTGTCAGATTTATGAAATGTTTAGTCCGTGGTTGGGAGTGGGATAGACAGACCCATTCTGCAAGAGTGGGATTAAAAACATGGTCCTGTGCAAAATGCAGACTGGAGTAACCAGAAAGTTTGATTTGAAAAATTTGATTGCTCTAGAAAAACAATATTGGTACTGAACCATGACATTATGTGGTGCTTCTTCTAAAATATTTGTTCACTCATCGTATTTGGATTTGATTTCCTCTACAAGAAGGATAATTCCTTTTAAAGTAAGTCAGAGAGCCAAAAGTGTTTCTTCTATGTCTTTGCTCTAAAATGTTTTTTTTTTCTTTTCTTTTGATTATGTGAGTAAATAGTAAATGATGGGTATAAGCCTGTGCTGACTCTGAATTTTGCCTTTGACATATCACCACCCTGTAACCTATCTCTATTAGTAATCAGGCGTCAGTGGATTTTCATCTTCTCGCTATTCATTCTGAAACAGGGTTTTACTCTCTTGGAAAGAAGTATTGACATTTTCTAAGCCTTGTGGCATGGAGTAATGGCTGTCCTTGTTTTCTTGTTCACACCTTTGTCTTTATGAAAGCAGATAGGACACCATCAAGGCAAAGGAGGAACACAGGAAAATATGTTGGTTCTTTTGGTAAAAATGAAATGTTTTTTCTTTTTTGGTCTAAGCATACAGTGCAAAATGTACACAAATGAAAAAGCATCGGTATTAAAATTAGCTCAGTAAGCTACAGTATATACAGAAGGAACATAAGGGACCATAATAACTACTGTGTAATCATAAATAGCTTTCATCAGCATTTGTGTGTATGCCAACACACTTAATTGCACTGATTTAACATAATTAAATGCAAAGGTTTGAACACCCTAGTAAAATTAGTGAAAATAAGAATGCATTGAGCATACATGCAACTTAATATGGCAATTTTCTCCAATGTTCTATTTGAGTTTAACATCATGGAAAGCAAGAAAACAAACTAAAACATGCTTTTTTTATATATAGTTATTAAGCAATTGAACAGTAATGATGTGTTGAAAGTGCAGAAGTGCGTCATCTGGAGAGAATGCAGGCTTCATTTCACCAAGTGTGTCTAAATGTAAGGCCAAAGCTTACATTCTGTAAACTACTATCCAGTCTAAAAGCTGTATAAGAATTGTTTAACCTAGACCTTTGGTGAATACTGCTATGAGGTTTAATCATTGTTAATATCGCTGATGAATAATGCATAAGTATCTATGAGGGGATCGTCAATGTTCATTTTCCAACACATTAAAAGGAAAGGGAAGAATGAACATCTGTATCATTGGCATTATAATAAGTCAGAGCTGGATTCGGTACATTCGTGACATTTCTGAATGAGCCCTGATTATTTTCATAAAATATTGCTGACATCAAACCTCTGCAGTGTCCAGAGAGTCTTTGAGATTCATCTTGGACCACAGGAACACAACAGCTCCCCTGCCAAGGCAGAAAACCCATAGTGTGAGTGGGATGAAACAGCAAGAGCTGGCAGGGGTGCTCAGCTGTTACGAGGGTTTTAGTCAAGCCTTGCATTCCCCAACTGCTACCACATAACCCCCAGCAACAGCCTTACACCTCACAGCTTAACTCCTAGCTGCATTCTGTCAAGGTGATGGATATAGAAGATTTCAGTCAACCTGCCAGTACTGAATATTAACCACTTAGATGCCAAAGCTACTGACATCCTAAGGCATATTATTCAGTAATTACATGGGAAACCGTGCAAGCATAACGGTTTTTATACAGGAATGTGAAATAGAAGCCTGGAACCACAGGTGGTTTAAGGGGCTAAATGGCTAGGAACTACGAACTGGTCCAGGCTTCCATTCCTAAATCCTGAAGCAGTTGGCATTGTTTTTGAATAATCAGCTCTAAGATGTTCAATGTAAAAACAAAACATTAAGCTGACTTAAGTTTATTGAACATCAGATAACAGGTTTAAACAACAATGTCAGATTGTTGTTCAGGTAACTTACTAATGTTTTTAACTCTAAATAAATTAATTAACTATAAGAAAAATTTGTCAGCAGAGACAAGAGTTCAGTAATGATTAGGTTTCAACCCCAACGTTTTGTCACCAGTCATTTTCTAGAAAAGGAAAATTTGATTAATTTGAATGCCAGCTTCATGATTATGATAAGCATAGAATTGAAGAACCCATGTTAACAACTAGACAAACTACAGAAAATGTACTGAAAATAGGATATGAATGGTCATGTTAAGCAAAAATCTGCCACTTGATTTACTAGACTAGACATCTAGGGCACAATAAAAACAAATCCTAGCAACTGAAATGATGTCATAAAAAGGCAGTAAGTCTTTTTTCTATTTACATATTCTTGCTTATCTTGGCTTATTTCAATAAATCTTAATTATGTTTTCAATATATTTGATTTTTATGTTTATGCATTGAATGCTTTTGAACATTAAATGATTTTTAAAATCTTCTCATTCAGTTTACATGTTAACTTAATGATGAAGAACAAAAATCACAGGAACTCCTTTTTAAGTAGTTGTGAATTCTACAATTGTGCTTTACTGGGTCTCCTAAGTTTCTCAGGAAAAAAAATCAGGAAATAGCTATACTTTTTTATCATTTACAGTAATGTCACTGCAGTCACTTTCACCTCAACATCTTATTCTGCTGGAAGGCTATTCTGCTTTTCCCTCTTGAAATCCCAGAATCCTATTTTGCCTTTTTTATACCCTGTCCCCAGTGGAAACATCATAAAGGCAAAGACAGTCTCCACAGTCTGCACCTGACTGGGAAGAGAGAACATATAATAGGCTGCTGGACGGCTCTGATGTGTCCCCTCTATTCACCACCTCTCACAGATCACATACTGGAACCATGAAGAAAGACCTGGACCTAGG
>JBBIGA010000022.1:11104327-11130228 GCA_037576975.1 Alestes dentex | reverse complement strand
TGCATTTTGCTTTAATGGAGCTTTCAGTTTACTGGGAATCCATCACAGCGTATGCGTGCCTGCTGAGAGTAAGATAAGGTCAGACTGCACACATTTCCCCTTGGAATGGCCTTCCCTTGGGGAAGACAAAAAGAGAGAACGTTTTTTTTCCCAGACTGCATTGGAAAAAAACTTTCCCTGGTATGTTACTTGTGACAGAACCTCTAACTCTCTACCTTGAAATGCAGCTCTGGCCTCAAGCACAACAAGGCCAGTAACTCTTCACGCAAAACTGAACAGGCAAGTTCACCCTCTCCACTTTAATAAATGACACTTTTCTGATGCGAAAAAGAAAATCAGGGGACTTCACTATTTTCATAAATAGTTAAATTTCATACATGTTTATAGGCCCACCTACATCTGCACATTAAAATGACCAATCTCTCAAAGCCAGAAATTATGTATTAAGAACTGCGATTGTACACATGATCCAGATAAGACAGCTAATGAAGAACTCTCCAAGTACCACTATTATGACTGATGTTGAAAGACACCACATGCACACACACACATAATACAAGAGAGTACATCAAAAATAACAGCTGTCTTTTAATCAAACACAAACACAGTGTGTGAGAACACTGTAATGATCTTTCCATCACAGTTTTCCTTATAATATTTAACTAGCATGTTTCTTGAATATAGGATGATTTTGATTAAAATAAAACTATTTGTATTTCAGTGAAGGTATTGTTATTCATAGTAATATTTGGATAGTATTATGTTTTAAATTGATTATTTTTTAATTGATTTTAAATTCATAGTTTTTACAAACATTTCTGGGCATTTCTTACATACCACTAGAGGGAGCACCACAGTAGTGATATGCATACCATAGTTTGAGACCCAATGTATTAGTTTGTGGCTGTTCATCAAACAAACAAAAAAATATAAACGTACAGCAAAGCAACAGCAATGCTAACTGGGGTTTTGCAGCAGGTAAAGCAAATGGTTTTCTCATCTAGTTTCCATTCATCAAAAGCCTATAAAGTGCCATGTAAAGGCAAATTTCCTTGTTCAGAAACGAGGCACCTACTTAATTAAAAGAGCAGTTTATTGGACATACAGCAGTCCATGCTAAAACAAAAAGAACACCATAGAAATGTATCAGAATTGTTTTAATTAACGATCAAGTCAACACAGTTTCCTTCTTTCAACCACTGGGGCCATTTTCGTTTTAACACGCTTGCTCAGTTTGCCTTTCAGTCCCACATGCTTGACTTTTGCTCACAGCTCAAATGACTGTCGGTGCCTCAGATAAAAACTTTGTGTGCCACATTAAAGTTTTAAGCCTAGATGTATGCATTGTCCCAGCATGCATTTTAAAGTAGGAGTGAAGACAGGGCTCCCTTTTGTTCTATTCATAGCTGAACTTCAACCTCATTTGAGCACCACTGAGAGGTTTAATGTATTATTGATATGCATATGAAATACAAAATGTTCTCAGAAACTTGACTGATCACATCCACATAGTGAGTGCTAAGGGCTTTCACTTGCCTTGCTTTCAAGTTACTTTTTGTTAACATCTTTGAGAAATGAATTGTTCAAGTAGAACAAAATGGAAGACTGTGGCAGAAGCTCCAGTGGAGGCCACAGAATCTTTTGGGGGAGTGTGTGGAATCATCCACAAAGCGAACATCAAGGATGCTCTAGACGATCTCTACTGAGGAGCAGCTGATGTCCGTCAGAGAGTGATTATGGTGTGTTCTCCCAAAGTCAACAGCCACTTCTTTTGTTTTGTCCACATTCAAAGAAAGGTTGTTGGCTCTACACCAGTCTGTTAGCCATGTCACCTCCTCTATGTATGCCACCTCCTCATTCTCAATTATCAAAAAGAGCACACTTTTGTCATAAATGAACTTGATGATGTGATTTTAACGTTATATACTTCATGACAAGCCTCTCAAAGCACTTCATGTGTGATAGAATGGTAGTTATTAAAGCAGGACACCGATGACTTCTTTGACACAGGGATGATAGTGGTGGCATTGAAGCACACTGGAATGATGGTGGTGAGGACATCTACCAGCAGGTATGCACATCCTCTGTGCACACGACTAGAAATGTTGTCTGATCCGGTGGCCTCCAATGGGTGGACTCTCAGCAGAGTCCTCCTGACATCAGCCATGGCCAGACAGAACATTTGCTTGGTGGGGTAATGGCGTGGGCCTTGTCATGTCATTCTGTGCTTCAAGCCGTGCGTAAAAGTCTTTCAGTGCATCTGGAATGGAGACCTTTACATCACAGGTAGGGGGATATTTCTTGTAGTTGGTGATGGTCAGGCCTTCCAGTATCCTGGAAGAGGCCGTAGATTTTCTGAGTATGTGTGTGCTTTTCTGTTCTGTTGGCCTGGGAAAGGTTGGCCCTTGCTGTTTTCCTGATAGCCTTATAGCCTGATCTAAAGACTGTGTCCAGGGTGCTCACCAGAGTGTGCATCGGTGAGTGTGTGGCGATGGTCTTGGAGACAGTAATGTCATTAATGCACTTGCTGATGTAGTCAGTCACCGACACTGTGTAATGTACTTTTTCCCTTTTTCAGCTAACATGAGGCAGCAAACCATTCAAATAAGGTGTAATTTGTGCCCCATTTTCACTCACATTTAGAACAGTTAGTTGCTGACCGCTGAGTTGAGCCCTGTAGGTCATAAACAATTGTTACATTATTTTATGTTAAGCTTGGGACACAACACGCACCGACACTAATGGTCTGCTTTCATTAGCTTCCCTACTGCTTACATGTTCCAGACCACCACAGGGCATCATTATCATGTTTGTGTGCGAACCATAATGAGACTTCAGAATGGTAAGACTTTATCACATTTAATTCCAAATCAGTTGTTAAAAGAAACACCATCAGTACTTGGTGGTAACTAATGTAAAATCAGCACATGTTGCACAGCAACAGACTCTAAAGTGGAACTCAGCAAAAGTCTCTGAAGACTGTTAAATCAGCTATTTATTTCAGTCGTTTGAGGGACAATCTGAACAGTCTCGTCAAATATGGTCATGCTCACATGCTTTGTGCTGGTGTTGTGATAAAAATCATGAAATCTACCCACTTTATATTCAATTTGTCATTATTTTAATATAAGGATATATAAAAATTATACAGAAAAATATTTTTTTGAATTATTTTTTGATTTCTTATCTAGTGAGTGAAAGTTAATGTAACAAGATTTCAGGCCAGTTTATTTGTCATTCAAACCAAAAACAGCAGGACAAATTTGCATTTCTTTGGACCAGAAAAAGTGTAACAAGAGGACATTTCTATTGATCTAGGCCTCATGACATATTGACACATCTCATATTTACAAATGATTTAAAAATGGAGAAACAAGGTTCTGTTTTGAGAGTGACTAAATGTATTTACGTGCATGTTAAGTGTTGTTCTACTTTTTCTGCATATACAATACAAAGTGGGACCCTATAAGAAACAGTGTGTGTAATTCTGATAATTTATTATCAAGGATTCATGAACATTAACAAGAGGCCTAATCATGTGTATATGACACCAACATTAAGCTAGCAGTAGTAGCTCAAAGAGATGTTTTTGTTTAAAAAAAAGTTATGATTGCCATTCAACCATTGTGGCCATACACAGAAGACTGCAGTTCCCAATAAACCTAAATTACTGTGCAACTTTACTAAGAAAAGTGAAAAATCATGTATCTATAATCATCATTTTTAACGCAGGTTTAACATATTTAGGAGACATGTGATAACTCACAAAAGCACAAAAAACTAGAGCATATAGCTGTCATGTGGGTCACATGATGCATTTACCAAAAAGAATCACACTTTTGCTTAGGATTTTTTTGTTTTGTTTTTCCCCACAGGCCTTAATGCAGAGGTAGAAAATGTTCCTCTTTATAGTTTAGTTGAAGGTAGATAAACGTTTTTGGCCTTTACCCAGAGCCACCCACCCACCCAAGATTCACACATTTATGAGGTTTACACAGCAGGGCAGCGCAGACCTGTTTTCAGTTTCACAGCAACCGCCTCATTTTGCGAAGAACAGCTCAAGTTGTGAAAAACAACAGTTACTGGAATCAACTGTGTTTTAATCCAGCTTAGAGGTTTCATGCAGCCTGTTGAGATTTCCTGTAAGCCTTACCTATTGAAGCTCTCATGGCATAAGGCAGCTCGTCTTATCCTAGTTTTAATGACTGCATTGGTAATGGGGAAATCTCTGGAGAGAGGATGAAATGATACATCAAAGTGGCTCGTGTTTCCTCTAGCTGGCCCCTTCACAAAGCTTTCCAACCCGTACTGCTTCACCTCTCTCTGTCTTTACTTCATGTTTCCTCATAAAGTTCTCCCTGTTTATGTATCAGTGAGACCTTTTGAATGATTGAAATATACACTTCACTGATAATAGCACAATCTCACTGAACTTCACAATCACTGATAATAGTTTAAAATGCCCATTTTTTCAATCTGATGAACTGTACAACTTTACTGCTATTCTCTTTCATGTTTACCTCACTTTTCCTCTAAAATCTCTTTCTATTTATGGATCAGTGGGACCAGTGATTTAATCTTTGAACACTTGTCTTTATTGATCATTACAAATCCCTCACAACATTATCCTGTTACAGACTGAAACAGGATGTGTTGCACCCACCTCACAAACATCCGTGTTGTCTTAGAGGTGCAGAATTTCCTCCAGCTTCTTTAACACCTAAGCTCCAGCTGTGGCTATTCAGAGCTGCATTCAGTGCTCTTGATCTAGACAGAGTTTTCTACAGTCTCTGAGAGCTGATTAGCCAAGACGATGCACGACCAACAACTTTTTCTTGTTAATTGTGTTTTCTTTTTCACCATTTTACAAGCAGCAGGTGAGAGGTTTTATATGCTTATTCACTTTCACTAACAGTTTATTCACTTTCTGTGTAATAGCCTGTACTTCTCTTCACAGCATGCATGAATGTCTCCATAGTAGGCGGCAGGGAGGTCAAAAAGCCCAAGCCGTGGCTGGTGTCCATCCAGGCCCAGCACCATCATGTCTGTGGTGGAACACTGATCCATGATCAGTGGGTTCTGACTGCTGCACACTGCAAAACGTAAGCAAATGTTTACAGTCTCATACTATAATAAAGAGAAATAAAGGCAAAAATAAATTTAAAAAATACTGACAGATTTAATCTCACATTCAGTAATATTTATAAACAGTCAGAGGATTAGTCTGGTACTTCTTCATTAAGAACTTAAAAGTGAACATAATCAATTCTGCATTAAAAACAAAAAAAATACTTGATGTAAAAATCCTATGTATTACTTTTTATACAAACAACAAATTAACTGATTTTTTTTTTTTTCAGAATTTTAAAATCTGATTACTCAGTGACAGTACTCTTAGGTGCTCTCTCTCTGAAAAAGAGCAAGAAGACACAGCGCATTGGAGTCCTCAGCTACAAAATCCCAAAGACATTCAATAATGAAACGAAGGCAAATGATATAATGCTATTAAAGGTAAAGCACATGGAAATCTACTTGAAACTGAAGTTCTGTCAACATTTTGTGAATGTGCATTGATCTAACTACCATGCATTAACACAACATTTTTGTCAATTTTGTTTTTTTAACATAGCTCCAAGAAAGGGTCCGGCTTAAAGGGACAAATGTGAAAGTGAAGCCAGTCCCTAAATCAGTCCAGAACATTCAGGTTGGAACTAAATGTGAAGTGAGTGGATGGGGTACCACAAGTTTGGAAGTTGTTGAAGCATCTGATATGCTGCAAGAGGTGGCGGTAGAGGTGATCGACAGGGAACTGTGCAACTGCTACTACAACAGTAAGCCTGTCATCACGGAGGACATGCTTTGTGCAGGGAACAAGCAGAAGAGGGGAGATGCATGCTGGGTATGTCAGATTTGTTAGCCATCTTTGATTATTATATGACCTTATACACATGCTTTAAAGAAATAGAGGACCATTGACCTCTAATGTCGCCTTATACAACTTTTCAAAGCTTCACACTTGAAGTATGTAGTCGCACAAAGGAGTTTAATAGGCATACATTCCTATTATTTGATGGTTATGGAGGTTACTGAGGAAACTAAAAGTAGTTGTTCAATAGCATCTCTCCAAAGAACCCTTTTGCCATCTACACTCAATGGCAACAGCACTAAAACCACTGACATGTGAAGTTAATTACATTGATTATCTCATTACAGTGATGCCTCTTGAGAGATGAGACATATTAGGCCACAATTGAACAGACAGTTCTTGATGTTGATGAGTAAGAAGCACAAAAAATGGGCAAGTGTAAGAGATCTGATTGACTTTGACAAGGGCCATATTTTGGTGACTGGGTCATACCTTCTCCAAAATGAGATCTCTTGTTGAATGTTCCTGATATGCAGTGGTTAGTACCTACAAAAAGTGGTCAAAGGAAGGGCAACCTGTTGTAAGTGAAAGCTAGCCTTACTGGACCAGCCCCACAGAATAACTGTACTATGATAGAAGGTGCCTGACAGTTTGCTGCCTATGAGGCTGTGTAGACCAGTCAGAGTGCCAACTGTAGTCCACTGCTGATAGTGCCTACAATGGCCATGTGAGGAAAGAAAGGATGAGGCCTGAACTGATGGATCAGATTTTATTCTGTGCATTCACTTGGGGAGAAGATTTAAACAAATAATGCGTTTTGTTCAAAAAGCAGACTGGCAGAGGCAGTGTGATGCTCTGGCCAGTGTTCTACTCGGAAACTTTGTGTCCAGGCATCCATGTGGATGTTACTTTGACACGTACCACCTACCTAAACATTGTTGCAGACCAAGGTCACCCTTTCACAACATTATTCCCTGATGGCAGGGGTCTCTTTGTGGCAACATAATCTGCCACACTGCAAAAATTGTTCAGGAATGGTTTGAGGAACACAACAAAGAGTTCAGAGTGTTGACTTGTCCTTCAGATTCCCCAGATCTCAATTTAATCAATCTCAATTTGATCCTCCTCTCAATTTACAGGACTTAAAGGATCTGCTGGTAATGTCTTGGTGCCAGATACCACAGCACACTTTCAGAGGTCTTGCGTAGTCCAAGCCTCAATTGGTCAGAGCGGTTAGGGAGGTGATTTTAATGTTATGGCTGATCTGTGAAGGGACATCAATGTGTATAAAACCACAGGGACAATGAGATAAACATGCCTTGCTGTTTTTCAGGGTGATTCTGGTGGTCCTCTGGAATGTAAGAAAAACATCGTTGGGTTGGTGTCGGGAGGAAATGGCTGTGGGGATCCCAAGAAACCCGGTGTCTACACTTTTCTCTCTAAGAAACATCTTTTCTGGATCAATACTATACTTAAAAATCAATCTAACAGCACAGACCTGTAAACATTTTCACTTATGCTTGCATGCTTCGCTCTCAGGAACTCTCACTGGGGTGGTACCCTAGTGGGAATGTATTCAGTACTTTATGGAAAATAATTGTATCAAATTGTAAAACAATTGCATTTTTTAAGTTACATTGACTCCATACCCTCTCACATGACTCTTCTGGCTCTGTCATGGATTTTCTGTTTTAAATTTTCAGTCATGAAATGTTCCTCTGAGGGGAAAAAAAAACATTATTTAGGGTACACATTGAGATATTTAGGCCACTACTGTACCTTTGAGGGTAGCAAGGCCAAAGTGTCTATATAGGCAGTTTTAAGTAAAGGGAATAGGGAATAAACTACTGAATTTGACCTAAAGTGGAGGATGATTCGAAGGCAGTGTGCAGATTCTATAAGTGTATATATGTGCACATCATGCAGATTTTATTTAGCATGCCAGCACTGACAAACAGAGAGACACAGCAGCACTCTTGTTACTGAGGCTGTACCTATATTGTACCTTTTTCCTGACAGGGTATAGTCACATGTATTGTGATTTACTGTATACACACATCATTTAGACACACTTGCTTTCTGTATATCTGTTACAGTTCTGACTAAAAATATTTACATATGGCAGGGTGACAATGTTTTGAGAAAAAAAGAGGACACTGCGGGCAGCACAGAGCAAGCTGTAGAAAGCAGATTTCAGCATGAAATACTGAACATTTAGGATGTGTTTTTAGCTTCCAAAAAAGAAAATTTATGATCACCTTTTATAAGGAGTTATGAAGTAAAGTGAAGTAATGATTACACTGGTAACCTAATGTAATTGCCTATAAATGTTCGTCTTTGCATCCTGTTTCCTGTGACAAAGTTTTCAAGCTCCACAACCTCCCTATCTTCCCCCATTCCTCACTTCTATCTTTTAATCATGTCTCCGTTCATCAAAGGAAGTCTGGCCTTCTAACTTCAAGGAGAAGCAGTTCTTAGCATTCTCTCTTCCCCTTAAATCATGTAATCTTTTCTTATAGAGTTGCAAGTTGATGACATGGTACAAAAAAGCTGTTTTACCCAATAGATTGTAAGGAATTGTATTGGTTGAAATGCATAGACTAAATTTACCTAAAACAAATTGCTGCCCTTCTTTAAAGATGTTTTTAATGGTATTCATTATTTGCTGTACCAAAAATATCTGAAAATGACCATAATCATGGATTAAGCATGAGGGATTACATCCAATTATCTGTCATTGAGATAATGTAGGTAATTACTTAGAGATTTATTGTGATCATTTGCATATCAATGTGTTGCAAATACGTGTTAACTAAAGAACCTATGATGATACATAATCACCTTTCTCGATTATGACTTCATTCAGGTATTACAGGTGTAATGATTCACCTTGTCCAAACTTCATTCTCACACATCCTTTCTCTGGAACATTTACTGATTCAAAACAAGATGAGAAGCCTTGCCAAAGATGCACTGCCAGTTTCAGACTCCCAATGCATTCCAGTGTGTGACACTTCATCCATGAAAGACCATGTGAAAGACCATAAAATAGCAACTTGTAGATAGTAGTCTGACTACAGGTGTAACAGTATGTTTTTATTCTCTTCTGTGATAATACCATTCTCTTCTATGTATGTAAATATCTGTAACCTCCCTTCAATCGTGAAAACATTATGTAATGTACAGTGCTATATCAGAATAAAGCAGTGCAGTGATCAGAATGGACACCAGGATTTCTTGCTCATTACAGTATAGTGAAGACATGAGAACTGCCGGCATATGCAGTATTTTGTTTTGATCTGGGCTCTCTAACAACTGCAATCATCCCTAAGTGCAGGCACTTTCCAGTGTCAGTTCAATCACTCTGCTATGTGGCCTGCTTGTGATTATTAGAGCTTTTGCCAGTTCTGAAATATGAAGATGGATGACTTCCAAAAGAATCCCCCAGGAGGTTATCCGGTACTCTAAACATTAGAGTGCTCCAAAAAAAAGATACGTTTACACAAGAGATGTGGCTCAGACTGTGGGGCATAGGCGTGTGCCTAAAATGCGACACCAGATGTGATGGAACTGTACCCCCCTCTACTGGATAGACAGCCATTAAAATGAATGCAGCACCTCAAAATTGCCCTCTCGGGCTTCTCTGAGGCATTCAGCACCGGTAAACACTGCTGTGTGTTTTCAATTACTTATTGAGAACATATTAACTTCATACCAATTGCTCCCACACCACGTTTTACTCTTTACTTTTGATATATAGTCTGTCTGTCTATCTATCAAAAAATCACCAGTGCCAGCGGTGTCATCATCACATTATCATCATGTAGTTTCTATAGGCTAAAAGCTAGTTGGAAAGTCTGGATGTAGAGGAGATTTCCATCGAAATCACATTATGTCTAATATAAATAAATAAATAATGAAAAAAAAAAATTTCCTCAGTCAAATGAATCTTGTGTCCAGCATCTCTGAGGCATTTGAGACAACTTCTGAACATTTGTTTTGAAGAGTTAACTGCATCCATCTATTAGACTTTTGGAGAACCAACTATTAGACTGTTATACTCAACATATATTCAGGTTCTTAAGAATGGCGTATTTTGGTCTTTGTTTCATGGACAAGGTGCTAAACATGAATGCTATTAGCAAATTTACACTTATGGCTAACAGATATGCTGTCTTTTGTTGTCCTTCTAGTCCTTCTGTGCTGTTTGTATGCCTGAATATCGCACATTATCTTCCTTATTTCATTCTTATTTCATCAGGACTGACTCAATCTGTAATCAACACAGTGCTTTGTCACAAATGTTTTTGTCACAATCAACATTTAATTACTACAGATTGTGCTCTGTATTTAATTGCTGTACATTGTGCAATGCCAGTTTAGAGGTTCTACACTAAAAAAGACATACTGAGAAATATTCAGTCAAGCGAGGTCTTTTGAAACAGAGAACCTCTGCTATAAGTGTGATTTGATGGTTATGTGGAGAGATGAAGTTGGTTGGAGGGTTGAAGATTAGGAAATTATGGAAAATTATATATCTTCTTTGGATTCATCTGTTATTGATCAGTTCTATGAGTATTAATTCTATGAGTATTGATGTTTTTGTCCCTCTTGCTACCCCAACTGCATGCTGAGAAAGACTGTGTTTTACCTCAAGTGACCACAGTTGCCAAACTGTTAAAGGCTCAGAGAACGTATAATGTACATAAGCAATAATGTTAAGAGACTGGGCCAAGCATGATGCCCAACCTCCACACTTGGTTTCACTGACTGTGTTTCTGTCTATATTTCAGTTGTGATGCAGTGAAGATGTTTTAAACCAATGTAACAAAAGGTATAGGAAAAGGAGATGACAGAAGGCAAAAATCAGCATAATACAGGATATCAGAAAAAAGAAAGAATTAATTTAATCCTATATTGTAACAAAATTAGATGTTGTTTGTGGAGCCTAAAATGGAGTGCTTGTATTAAAAATATCTTATTTTAAAGTTCAGCAGTTTTTATAAAAAAAAACAGGTTAGATCAGTACTGGTATTAGTCGATACTGATTATATAAAGCTGTGATTCTATAAATTTTGTCAAGCTGTACTGTGCCAAGATCAGTTGTAAAAAATAGCTACATAAGTAATATAATAATTTAATTGAAATTCTCAGGATTTTAATTTCGGTACTGGAAACATGATTTCATACCATCGCTAACAGACACTGTAAAAATGTTCAGTTTGTGCAGCCTGTAGGTAAGTTTTATATGTCTTTATATCTTTGTTATATTGCAGTGCCTTCTGGTTTCATGTGACTTACACAAAGTCTCTTTAGTAATTTGCTGAAAGTTCTACAAGCTCACTACACTTATTGTTGGTCCAAGAGTCTGCAGAAACTTGCCTAGCCAACATTGGTAATTAAATTAAAGGTAGTAAAGGGGTGTTTCTTGGCCTAGTGGTGTTCAGCCCCTGTCCTGGAGGGCCATACTAGTGGTTTCCCTCTAAATTACCAGGTTAAGTGGGTGTCCGAGTAGGAGAAGTGTTAAAATCAGAAAGACTCATAGGACGTTCCCATCTTGTGGTGCCCTTCACCTAACTCAATGTGGTTCAGTGTAGTAAATTCTCATTTGGTCCCTTAACTGGTGAGGAAAACAACCATCAGCACCGACTATTTACCCCTAATGATCAGAGTCCATCGCCCTGTGAAAAGAAGTACCATTATGCTGCAGGAATGAGCCGTGTAAATTATATTTTAGGATTTGAATAAGCCAAGTCACTAGTACAGCTTTTGTTTTTCCCACCTATCTTCTGACAAATCCCACGTCCAGCAATGTGGTTGGTTATTAAGACGTATGAGTATGAACTATCAGCCAATAGGTGTGTGAGTAACAGGAGGCGGGAGGAATCGGATCGGCTTTTTAATCACGTGGATGGTGACGTCATTTATCCCTTTCCACTGACCAATCAGGAGAAAGGAAATGGCTCCGCTCGATTTCCCACCACACACAAATCTGGGAAGTCTGATTCAGTTCACAGTATCGATTCTTTAGATTCAGTTTCAATGGTTAGAAGGTCTGATTTAATGATTCATTTTCGTTTCGGGACACAGTGACACACTATATGGACAAAAGTATTTGGACACCTCTCAGTTGTTGTATTCAGGTGACCCCTTACTTCTGCTGAAGGGCAGTCTTAATGCTTCAGCACACCAAGACATTTGGGCAACTTTGTGGGCACAGTTTGGGGAACATTTTTTATTCCAGCGTGTCTGTACTCCAGTGCACAAAGCAAGCTTCATAAGGACATGGTTGGATGCGTTCATAGTGTAAGAACTCGACTGACCTGTACAGAGCCCTGACCTCAACCCCATCCAACACCTTTCGGATGAACTGGAACGGAGATTGCGAGCCAGGTCTTCTCGTCCAACATCAGTGCCTGACTTCATAAATGCTCTACAGAATGAATGGACACAAATTCTCACAGAAACTCCAATCTTATGGAAATCCGAGAAGAGTGGAAGCTGGTATAGCTGTTATAGCTGGTCAGGCGTCCCAGTGCTTTTGTCCGTATAGCATAAGTCAGATTTACTTATGTCTATGTCAGTTATTTCTACTTAGTAAATGACTCTTTTCTCTCTAAGGGGCTGGGACACACACAGCTCAACCACAAAACAGTAAGAGACAGCTGGATGCTCCCTAAAGGTAAAAATAGGTTACAGTGTGGCATTTTATGATATGCTTGCATAAGGTTAAATTGTGAAAGCTTATTATTATAGTTTGCTCTGTGAACACAAAAGAGGAGGGCCAGAGGAATCGATTCGTTTAGAAGTGAACCGACTCGTTTAAGAGTCGGAGCACGATTAAGACCCAGGCCGTCTGAATGGAGTCTTGGCTGTGTGCAAGGAAGACTTTCGATCCAAGAGCGTTCTGTCTTAATTATCTCTGTTGCTCGAACTGGTCTCCAGCATTTCACAGACGGAACAGCTCTGGAGCTCATAAAGGCGATGTGAAGTGCTCTCTTGCTCTCAACGGGCTTCGTTCACTTTTTGCTGTTCAACTTTTTTTGGGGTTAGAAGTGGGTAAGTGTTCAGCGGTCTCGAAAATGACCATCTCTCCCATGTGAAATGTTTAATAAATGCGAGGTACCTTGTTAACTGTGGAGTTAGGAGCAGCTTCTACTGAAACCTGTCTGCTCGGTGGAAAAATGTTACTCATGTTATATGTTGCAATTACTGTTGCCATTTCTGTCTGCTGTGCCTGTGTATGGAGTGTTATCCTGGTCCATGATCACTCCTGATGAAAAATGCTGTTGTTTGCTCTTCTTATCTGCACGTTATCCTAGCTAGACCTAGTCACCGGCTCTGGATGACCCCCCTAAAATTTCCCTCTTCTGAAGTTCACCCCAGTCCTTCTGAATGCGTCCTAGGAATATCAATGACTCGTCCTAACTTGATATCCTCGCTGTGTGGCTCCTTTAGAAAGTCGAACTGTAAAAACTGGTGCAGCAAAATTTTGATACACACTTGTGAGGTTTGTCATCCACTCCCACTGAGGGAGAAGCGGATGCAGGCCTTTCAGGAGTGCAAGTTAGGTCACCAGTGTTAAGAGCCTAGTTTGATGTTCAAACATGCTTTTTAGTAGGATAATACCAAACTGTGGTTTTGAGTGTATGTAAAACAGAATTTATAATTATTTTTTAATTATAACAGAATACTTTTATACTAGGTTTGGTCAAACTTTACTGTCTTATGTCTATTGCACTGTAGAACCTGAGCTTCGTCATTTCGTCTCTAGCTATCCTTAAATATGGATGAGATGACAAAGTTCACTTTGACTTATTATTTGAGAATGATAAACTATGTTTTTTCCAGACCTACCTGGACCTGTTGGAATCTGCATGGAAAGAACATGAAAAGCCTAAAAGCAAAGTTCAGGAAGAGTGATGTAAGTAGAACTGAATCATCTAGGCGATGCTGGTCATAAGTTCATGAAATGTGTGTACACTTTTGTGTGCACGCTGGTACAAGATCATGCCTAGTTTTTTATTTAGCAAACTAAGGAAGAGATGCAAAAGAAACTGGCTGCTTATTTACATGCTTGTGCCCCTTTTAAGTCATGCTGTATATCTGTGGACGCTTCTGTTGGGTGAACAGAATTGAACTGAAGGAATGTCTGATGGTGTATGGTGTGAACAAGTGTGAAAAAGTAGTAAATCCTACGTAATTATGTGTCTGTCTGGTTCACTTTTGTTTGTTTTGATGCAGTGTGCTTTTTCTCCAACTTGGCAGTCTAAATCCAGGTAGCTTTTGAATCCAGGTAGCCTTTGGAACTGTCTGGTTTGAATAACTTTTAGTGCTGTGCTGTGCTGTCATGTATCATGTTAGAACGATTGTCATCCTTTACGATACTCTGCGCTTTTTCACAGTGAATCTCCATGCATGTTTAATGACCCTGTCAAATAATGCTGCATTGCTCATAATTAATGGTGCTCTTCCTGTGTTTGAATCTATTCACATATATTGCATATGCATTGTACACCTACTTAATTTGAAATCAGTGTTCCAGTTTCTCTTGTAATATCTGTTCCTAAAACAAACTGCGTACCTGCCTCCTGCTGTTGAGACAAATGTGTCATTACTGAGTCATGACTGGGAGTGACTTTTCTTGGTTAGGAAATTTCTGTTCTCCTTAGAGGGAAAAATGTCTGTAGAGGAAGTGACTGGCTACCGCCGTGTGATTCAGCAGTCATTTCACAAACCATAATGGAGGGTCATCACTCCCAGTCTGCTATGGAGGAATTTGTTGGGCTCAGTTTAAATGCACTTAAGTGTTTTATTTAAGTGCTCAGAAATGTCAGACCCATAGCATTTTGACTTGGTCAAAGTGTAAAGATTTTTCTGTTATTTCTGTATGCAGTTATCAAGCCACAGTACCAAGTAGGACTTCTGCTTGCCTGTGATTACTACACCACTTTGAACATTCATGCTGGATATTGTTTACAATGTATAAACTGTGACCATAGCTCAAAACAGTAACTGCCTTGTAAGCAGGACATCAAACTGGTTGTTGTCGAGTCATTGAGATAGGAGTTTAAATCCCAGTGTGGATTCACTGTGGTTAAGGATTGTGCGCAGTTGACCACAGGTTACGTGTTTCCATTGTGCTATGCATTGGGACATTGTGTGAGTTAAATGGAACCTCAGGGTACAGTGAGTGTGTAAACTGGGCGGTCAGACAGCCATCACATGTTATGTGAGACAGTTTAGTCAAGCTATAATATATTTAATTGCATTTGGAAATACTTATTGATTTTGCATTCACTGACTGAAATTCAGGAGTGTTTACATACAATAGTCAGCTGCAACATTAAAACCACTGACGAGTGACAGGTGTAGAGAATCTGTCCTTTTAGTGGGTTGGGACATATTAGACAGCAAGTGAGTGTTCAGTTCTTGAAGCTGGTGTGTTGACAGCATGCAAGCATAAAGATCTGAATGACACTGACAAGGGCCAAGCTGTAATGGCTAGATGACTATGCTGAAGCATCAGTACAGCAATACCAAATTAAAAGTGGTCTAAGGAAGGACAACTGGTGAACCAGTGACAAGTGCCCAAGGCTCACTAATGAACAAGGGGACTAAACATTAGCTTGTCTGGTTTGATGTCACAGGAGAGCTACTGTATTGCAAACTGCTGAAAAAAGTTAATGTTGTATATGATACAAAGGTGTTAGAACACACAGTTTATCACAGCTCTTGGTGTATTGGGCTGCGTAGCTACTGACCGGTTAGAATGCTCATGATGTCCACTGTAGCGGGTATGTAAGCATCAACCCTGGATCGTGGAGCAAAGGAAGGAGGTGGCCTAGTGTTATGAATCATGTTTTCTTTTACATCATGTGGACAACCATGTGTGCTTATCTGGGAAAGAGGTGGTGGGTGATGGTCTGGGCGGTGTTGAGAAACATCGGGTCCTCACACTCATGTGGATGTAACTTTGACAAGCTTTCTTTCAAACATTCTTTCAGACCAAGTTCACCCTTTCAGGGTGTAGTAGTCCCAAACGGAAAGGCCTAATTTAGGACAATAATGGACTCTGACACGCTGCAAAAAATGTTCATGGAATGGTCTGAGAAAAGGTGTTGACTTGGTCTCCAAATTCCCAGGACCTCAATCCATATGAGCACCTGTCAGACAGCCTTCCTATTCTGACACTGTATCTCTTTACCCCTGCATGTAAATCAGGGATACTCAACTTCTGTTTTGAAGGGCTATAACAGTTTGACTTGCCTGCTGTTATGCATTATTCCTCTTATTCCTCCGAACTATACAACCTCTGAACTTTGGCCTTTCAGAGCACGAGTTAACTCACACCGGAGATGATTAAGGCCAATTATTCTGCAATCATCTTATTCTCCCAAACTGCATAGCTTTTATACAGTTACATTAATTTTTCTTCCTTGGTCTTTGAGTCTGCTAAGGTCACCGCATATGGTCAGCTTGCATATAGTTTCAAGTTTTATTGTCACATACAGATAACAGTGTAGCATCATTACCCGTAACTCGTGTTCCTCCAACTTTACATAAACATACAGAAAAGTATACAGATAATTTTGAAAAAAAAACAACAAATCTAAAAAGTAGAAAATGGGTACAATAATTAGAAAGTAACATTTTTAAAGAGTGTTTAGTATTTACAAGTATGAATAGCATGTCTAGTTCAAAATGATGCAGTGAGGTATTTAGAATGTGGGCTGCAAAAATTGTGGATTTAAAGCGGCATTGTTTAAAGTGACATTGTAAAGAGTCCAGTAGTTGTGGTGAGTGTATAATACGTGCATTCTTTTGCACAAAGATACTTTGATTTAATTTGTTATGTGGATTTGTCTTGTTTAATGATTATGTTTCCTTCTAGCCACAGAACTATTCATATATGGCAAGGTATCAGGCCACATTAAAGGTGGGGAAACTGGGTCAACTATTTTTAAGTAAGTCTTAAAATCTAGATCAACAAATGGACATTGTTACCAAATTCATCAGAGGAAATGCCATGTTTTGTAAAGTACTGAGCATTTGAATAAATCCTTTGTATCTATTTGTGTCACAATGTGCTTTCTGCATACAAAGGATAACAGGCTAAAAACTATGCCAGGCCACAATAATAAAAATGAGCTCATGCGACCCAGTGTTTAGCGTTGGAGGTAGACAACAAGCCTATTGTAAATGTTGTATTTATATGGGGACACTGTGCTTTACAAGTGACATTTCTGATTCTCCTCTCATTCGAAGCGCAGATTAAGCAGTCATAATAGCCACATTAAGTGAAACCTGGCTCATGTTGTGACAAACAGATTTCTCTTGTAATGGGTGTTCCAGAACAGCTTGGTTGCCAGGTAACAATCTAACAAGCTTAAAGTTCAGAAATAAATCCATTCACAGCACTTAATCTAGATAGTGGTGTCCACTATATATGTGTCATACTGAGATCTGACAGTAATCATGCTTTTGAGCAATATGAACTGAGGTAGTTTTACACTTGTTTCTTTTTGTCATTGTATTTCTAAGGGCATCAGTATGAACTGCTTCTAAATATGCTATATGGCTAGGTGTAGTGTTGCATAGAAAAAAATCTGTCTTATGCAGCAAACACTGTGGTCTCAGTCTAAGAGTAAGTCACAGTTAAATCTCTAACACTTTGGAAACAGATCCTCTGTACTGTGTACTGTCAATTGAAAGCCTCAGTTTTGTGCTGTGTGATCCAGGGCACACTTTGGTAAAAGAATAATGAAGATCAGATGTAAGAGAATATCATCTTGATTATATTTTAGGTTTTGTGTCAGCCCTGAATTGTTTAGAAATGTCCTTTAGGGCCAGACATTCATTCTTGGGTAGTACAGGAGATTAGGAAAGCCAGTTCTGAGAGCAGATATTGCCAAAAACACCTTCCAATGCTAACTTTATTGTAATGAGTTTTACATGTTGCATGTAAACAAAGCATGTAGAACTGCAAGAAGAGAGCTGCCATTATGTATGTTGGTTATTTGACAGCTTCTTTGAATAGGTTATCTTTCAGTGTTCCTGCTCTGTTTGTTGAGTAAAGTTTTTTTTTTAATTTTTTTATGCTGAGTGCTCTATGAATTGTACTTTAAAATCTGAACCTAAATAGGTCGATTTTATATATGTCTCCTGCCTACCGTGTCTGAAATGAGAGCTACACTTTTTCATGAAGTGAAAGAGTGTAGCTCTGATATCTTCTGCACACATCTCAAATGCAGAAGCTTTTCCAGAAAGTGTGTTTGGGTAGTAATATGAGAAGTGTTTATTTTGCTGTACGTGAACTCGCTTGTAGGTCATGTGTCCAAAGAGTGTTTGCTGTGGTCTTTGAGGGAATGTCTGAAAGCCTCAGCTCCTGCTTGGTGGTTTTACAAGCTGCCATACTAGGTATTCAGAAAACAGTACACTTTCTTATTCAGACAGGGTCTGTTTATTTTTTGCTATAGATTAGGAGTATAACACCACATCACACTGTTCATTACAAGATTCTCAATTCCACACACATTCTTTTTTTTGAATGATGTTTTCAGCTGGCTTGAGAAAATTTAGTACTCAGTTTGATCCTGATCATAAAGCATAGTGTTATAAGTGAGTAAGTCAATCAGTGAAGACGATAACTGAAATCAGGAGTGTGATGGCTGCTACGTGTTTGGAGTCTAATTAGTGGTCCTTTAGTTTAAAGCTTGAGCTGTGAGGCTAACAGTAAGTCACCAGTCACCCAAATATTTTTTTATAAATACATATTTAGTGTTTTTCCTCAATCTGCTCAAAGCATATCCATCTCTTCATTAAGGTGGTGCAGACTTGTCACTGTGGTTCAGTATGTCTTACTGTGAGCTGTAAAAAATAACTGGGGGCAACCTTTTTTGACACCGGTATGTTTTTGACCACCTCAGGAGTAGGAATGCTGATCTGACTACACTAAACAAAGTGATCATGATTCATGAGTCTTTTCCAAAACTTTGAGTAGTCTTAATGACCTCAGCCTAGCCCCATAAAGCAATCGAACAAATTCTGAGGCCAGTTTAAACCAGTAAACACAAAATGATGCATATAATGAGAAGATTAGGGGTATATTATGTATATTGCATCTGTCCTATAAATAAGTAATGCAGTGTTTAGCTCAGACATACTAGTTTGCTAATAAGATTTCTATCATTTAAGTTCCCTGTAGGCTTGAGCTCTTAGTATTTCTTCAACTTTAAAACTAGCATGGTAGAATAAGAAACCCTAGTTATTAATTTGTGTTACTTTTAATAGAATATATTTCTGTGCTCACCTCCTACCTGAATGCCTATCTCACCATTGGATTTCCATCATGACTACAGCAGTTAATTAGTGCACTTGTCGTAGTCCTCTGCTACACACACATACCCAGCGCAGTGAGACACTCAAAAGAATCAGTGCTCAACTGTCAGAATGGAGAATAGATTTGAATTTTTTGACCTAAGAGATGTAGATCCTATCTACTCACAAAAAGTTTTCAGGTCTTGTAAGTTCAAAACGTTTTGCTGTGAACTCACTCCATGTTTTTAATGAAGCGAACTTACCTCATCTGTAAGATATGAGTAACAGCTAAATGTAGAAACAGTTTTTGCTTTTTGAGCAGACATTTGCAGAACTCAGTTACCCTCTCTGTACAGGTTAACTAAAGTCAAATATCTCTCATCCTATATACATGTTGTGAGCAGTTTGTTTCCCTCTTATTTTACATGTCCACCGGAGTGCACTGTGTTGACGACAAAGAACACAAATACGCCTTCCCCCCTCCCTTTCTGCTTTTAGGCCACAGCAGGCTAGCCAGGCACTAATTCCCTTCTATCCTTCGTCCTAGATTGACACCCCTCAGAAGTGTGGCCTTTTGCTGCTTAGACTTTATTAGAGAGTGGACCTTTGCCTTGACCATTTAAAAACATGTCCTTGCTCTCTCGCTGTGTGTGATGCATGTGTCATAAATAGCAGCTTCAAGTGACAGAGTCAGGTGTGTGTAAATTTGCATTTTCTCACTTGTGTCAGCCATCATAATGATTGTTTAAAATGGTATCATTAGACACATTTAGAGCTGCACAATGATATAAGTAAATAATAACTTAAAAATATCTGCATCTGAGCAGAATGTTGAGGTGATACTTGGCTGGTGTGCTTCTCAATGATTTGACTGCTTTTGTAACCTTAGAGAAATAACTGTTAGATTCTCTGTAATGCTGACACAGGTAAATGTAGTCTCAATTTCATTAAGTCATTTTGCAAATTTTTATGAAATGCCTTCTACATCAGCAGTTGTGTACAGAGGAAAATACTGGAAATACACAGTTGAAATGATATTTTTGTCGTTCTTAGCTCATCAGTCATTTCTCTGTTTTCTTGACTGGTTCATTTGATCTACATTTTAGCTGTAATGGCAACAGTATGCTGATTTGAGGACCAATCATTAATAAAATTAAAATCCCTGGCAACCAATCAATATGAATCTGGCAGCAGAATGTCAAGGAGGATGTGAATAGGCACAGCAGGCATACATGTTGTGGGAAGATGCGTCGTTGACAAGTTTAAAAGTTCCACCTGTATTTTCTCTGTGACCTAGTTCATGCTGTAAACTAGTCAGACCGATGGCTGTTTAACTGCAGTGGTAGGTTATGTCTAGGTGAGATCATCAAAAAAAAAAAAATGTTCTTTGCTTATTAAATGAGGGTGGCAGTGGTGATGAATTCAGTGTGAGAATAAATCAGATGTCCTAGCCTCCCCTGTTCTGGTTCTAACTCTAGGGATGAAGTAATGGTGCAGGCAGCTGATCTGAGATAAGGAGACCAGTTCACAAGAAATGATAATGAAACTAAAACTAAGCAAAGGAGTCATGAATCAAACTCCTGTGCTTCACCTTCAAAGCAAATTTTGTCACATTGTAAAAAAATAAGTGAAGCAGTTTCATAATTTTTCAATGCTTGTTGCATTATTACAAGTTCAGTTTAAACCTGACTGTATAATAATGTTCATGTTAAATTTTGTCTTGATGTAGCTTAATACAACTCTTCTGTCGAAGCGGCTACATCTTAAGAATAAAATGATTGTATTCTTTCTTTATGCATTATGCAAAATAAAAGTAGAATAACAACTGTTCTAGCATCTTAAATCTTATTGTACTGACCTTTCTTCTAAATGTCAGAGAAATCTTTAGAATCAAAACTTTTAAGGTGAAAAAAATAGTCTTCTTATAAACTGAGGTACTGTTCACAAAGAGCTGTTACCAACACAGATCAAAGTGTGTGCTTCATAAATGTTTTGTTTCTGGAAAACTAGTTTGTTGGTGGTGATGTTGGGGGTGTTTTTATTGTTGTTTTTCAGGAAACAATTTGACTGATTACTCAAAGAAGGTAATAAAATAAGTGTTGAATCTTTTCATATCTTTTCATCTGATCTCTTTATTTTTTATGAAAATTAGTGTCAATAAGAGTGCTGTGTTTGTGTTGATGAGCAGTATCAATATCAATAGCGGTATCTGTAAAATTAGTATCTGCAAAAAACAGTATCCATCCCCAATGCACCATGGCCTGAACTAAAGTGTCAGTTCATAACTAATACATTACGTGTACTATAATGTAGTGTTCTAAGTTTTGGGTTTTTTGTAAATGTTACCTCATTCTGACAAATTGCAGTACAAACTGTGTCATCAAGGAGTAGGTGTAGTTTTGTAGTTTGTTTTTTCGGCAGTCTAACAACTATCACTGAAATATAAGCCAACTTTATGTTTTGCTTTAAAATGGTTTGATGTGTCATTTATTTTCACAGTTTTATCAAAGGTAAACAGACTGTTCAGAACCTCCAAAGAGTGTAAAAAAGATTCGAGTATGCTGAAAAAAAATCTATTTTTAGCTCTCATTCCTTTGCCTTTGCAGGCATAAACTCATACTGTTTGATTGCGACCTGTGTAGTCTCTGTGGCTGCACTACATTGCTTGTAAAATAGTCCTCATCACTCTTCAGACCTCTGCTATACAACATCTGCCAGAATGCTCTTGCTCACTGCTCTGCTCAAACAAATCATCATCTCTGGATGATGCACGTTGTCCAAGTGTAAGCACACACGTAGAAAAGCACGAAACGTCCTTGCATTCTTTTTAGGAGGGCCAGTATAGTGGAATATGGTGATGGATGTTCAGACTAGATTAAGCTGTCTGTTATAGAGTTTCTATTTTTGTAACCTATGTCTGTGAAATCAGTCAGACCAGAATTGTTTGTTAATCTTCATATCTACGCAAACTAATGTAAACTAATGTAAACTCTTGGTATTTCAGTTTAGTTTAAGCAGTTACGCCTGTTATTTTGGAAGAAAAAGTGGATTGTTTTAAGACATGATTCATATGGTCTTCATTAGGAAATACTGGAAGTCATAACCTCAAATATTTGCCCCCCATTTTACTCAAATACAGTTGTGGGGGAAAAAAAGTCTGCAAACTCTTAGGAATGATCTGGATTTCTGCAAGAATTTTTTCCAAAAGATGACCTTATTTTCAACAAAGTAATAATAATGAATGAAGACAATGTCATCTGACAAACATGAACAGTTCACATTGCCATATCTTTATTAAACAGTTGTAACAATCAGAATCATTGATTAAAAAAGTATGTTGGCCTCCAGGATAATGAGACCTGGATTAAAAATGAATTATTAGAGTGAGGTGTTCCAATCAGTTTGGCAACTGGGTTTTCCTACTGTGACAATTAAAAATGGCAACTTTATCTTCAAAACAGTATACAGTTTTCAGCTTGGCTTGGTCAAACTAGCTTTTATGGGTCCTCAAAAGATAGGTTGAAGGAGTATAAAGGTCTAGGACTGTTTCCCTGCATCATTGCCTGGAAAATTGGAGTCAATGATGCCTGTATCACTTATACCGCCTCTGCATAGCATTTTGCTTTTCATTTCAGTGTTACCAACTTTATACAGCTTGAGCAAGCAGGTTGGCAATGCAAATGCATTGGAATAATCACTTATGAAAACAATTGCAAATAAGGCGAATGGAGAATGCTAAAATGCACGAATTTTAATTCCTAGCTGATATCAAACAAAAGCACATTTTTCATCAAGTCAGAAAACTGAGAGTAAAAAACTTAAATTTTTATTAAGCAAAGTAAAATACATTTAAATGTGGATGTTTTGCCATTTAGAAAATGGGATGTGTGAAGAACACAGAGAATGTGACAGATTTTAAGATTTTCTCTTTGCAGTCTGTATGTATAAATACTCGCTCACATCATGCAGCAGTATATGTAAACCAGACCTGAGGATGTCAATTCGAAAAGAGACTGGGTCATGTAGCATGGCAGTCATTCAGAAACAGCATAATATCCACAGCACAGTGGTTTGAGGAGAAGAAAATACATATTTTAGAATAACCAAGTCCTGACCAAAGTTCAGTTGACATTCTGTGGCATGATCTGAAGCAGCTCTTCAAATAAGACATTCCAACGGGATTCATACACAACTGAATGGGCCAAAATGCCTCCTAACCACTGCTCAGGACTGATTGGCATCTACAGAAAGCATCTGTTTGAGGTTACAGCCTATAAAGGAAGTTGCATTCACTCCTAAATAGAAATTATCTTTCTTTTTTCGTTCATGACCTTGATTTTTGAACCTGGTACTGTAAACTGCTCTGTTTTCTTTTGAATAAGAATGTGATGAACTGTAAGAACTGATGTAGTAGGTAGAAATGTTCCAACAAACTATTTACGGCTGTATAGTAGAGCTCAATTAGCAGCTGTACTGCTTGACCATCAAGTGTAAGAGCACACTAATTTCTAGCTATAATTCAGCACAGAATTACTACATGTGTGGAGAATTACATTGTTTGTGCACAGTGACCGTGTTCTGTTCAGTGAGTGGTGCCATGTTTGCTTTACATAGAGCTTTCTGCAGAATGGGCTTCTACATGGGGTAGTGGTTGAAGGAGTATGAGTAAGGGAGGTGGGGGATGGGGAACACAGTGGTAGAGTTTAAGCCCTGATCAACACTGTGACTAAAAACATGACAAAGGGCCAGAGTGGTTTTAACAGCTGTTGTTTGTCTGCACAGACCAGTATAAATCTGGGCTAAGGCTTTTGCCAGGCCTCCTCAGCAGGTCTGTAGGATTCTCCTTTGTACGGTGTTGTACTCTAGAGACACAAGTTATGCACAAAACTTTAAGAAGTAATAAAGAGTGCTCCCTCTCTGCCTCTGTTTCCTTCCTGCCACTTCTAGTTTGCTTGGATTTTCATTGATATGCCACATGGTTGAAAATCTATTAATGAGATTAAGGGAGATTATGGCCTTAGCATACTTTCACCCGGAGGAAACAACATTGCTAAAAGAGACTAGTAAAACAGATACTCGTTTGGCATCATTTTATTCATGTTGGTTAGGTCTACAATAACTGTGCTTTCTTTGTTAAATGACAGCCTTAGCAGTCAATTCTCAGTGGTATGTCATTGTGTTTTGTTTACAGACCTAAGAAAATACAGTGATTTAACATAAACTGGTTTGGTTTATTATGTTTTACCCCCAAGCCTTTCATCATTCAACATGCAAAGACAAGAAATCATCAGTGGCTTTAGTCTATCCAGTCTCATTGCTAAAGAAGGTATTAGTTCAAAAGCCAAGCAATCTACTGGCTAGTTCACATGGTGCATTGTGGTACATGAGTACTTGATCCACTTGGCCTGTGCTCAGGTGTAGGCAACTTGACCTCTTCCAGCCCAGGTGCTTTTTTTTGTTACGCACAGTTCTCATGCTTGGGTTTAGTTAAAACCATGTCCAACTGTGACAGTATAAGAAGCATGTCTATGCAGACAGTCAGTGAACATGTATAAAATTTTAGTAATTGTGATGGGATACGAAATGGTCTCAAATTACTAAAATAATAACCTCAGAAGATGATGAGCCATTAATGACTCAGCATGGCAGACTGCCAACTCTAATGAGCTGTGGGATGGGCTGGTAAAATGCCATCACATTTATCCTTCTAGATGGAGCCATGACCGCTTATTCTTGCAGTGCAGGAGATCTACTGTCTACTGATGTAGAAGTTGGTGTCAGTCAAAGTCAACTAGGTTATTGCAGGCTTTTAGAGTCTTGGTTTATGAACCAGGGATAGAGTGCTTTCATTCAAATGTATCGTTGTAGAGGGATCCAGACAGACTGTTTTTTGAGTGCATTCATCAATTTTGTGTGTGTGTGTGAGTTACAATTTCATGTGGTCACATTCTTGCACATGCACAATCATTATGTTTTGGTGCTCCTATGGCATGGATACTGCGAAAGCCATTTATTTTTTAAAGTGGTAGTTTTTCTTCATCATTCATTGTTCAGTTGGTCTCTCCTTATCTGTATTTCCACTTTCTGATGATGAAACATGCAAAACAGTTGCAATACAAAGCTGAAGCAGAGAAGACTGATAAGACAGACAAAGCCAGTAAGATGTCCCAACTCAGCTACAGAGGGTCTAAGCTACAGGGAAAGAGCAGGTGCAAGCAAGTAGAGGTTGACGGAGCTAATAAGGAGTACTACCTGCAACCACAGTGGATAACACAGTACTAGTGGTTGTGGTACAAGGGGATGTGGTCTGTCCATTGCAAGCAGCTCTATACTTGTTACTGGGTCAACACAGTTTAAGTTGACAGTTGAATCACTGAGCGCTTCCCCACTTCTTTTCATCAGTTAGATGAGAATAATCGTTCAACAGAGGGGAATGAAATGGTTCAACACTGCCTATAGCACAGGGAAAGAGGAACTCCAAAGGCACAAAAACTTAATGTTCAGTTAAAAATATTTTGCAAATGTCAAGTCTTGAGTCATTGTCATCTTTAAATGCAAAACTGTCTTTGCATATTAAGACAGCTATTTATCAGTGTGCAAGGTAATTGAATAATATTGCACTGTAATATAAGAAAAAAGGAAAGGAAAGGTGTACAAGACAGTAGTGAGACCAGCGATGTTGTATGGTCTGGAGACAGTGCCACTGAGGAAAAGA
>JBBIGA010000022.1:11081399-11098187 GCA_037576975.1 Alestes dentex | reverse complement strand
GGGTTTCTCCACCCAGCACTAAGTCGTGTTGTACTTGGGTATCTAATACTTATCTCACTCAGTGAAATGCAAATCAACTTTTATGTCGCATGTTTTTTCTTGATTTTTGGTTGATATTCTGTCTCTCTCCATCAAAATGAAACTACCTCATAAATTAGACTGTTTTTTTTTTTTTCTTCACAATTACCAATTCAGTACAATTTTTTTTTTTTGTAAATCAACAAACTTAAAAATTCAGCAGGGGATCAAATAATGATTTCTCCCACTATAAGTAGCTGCACTAACTAAATGTAACATTACATTTTAATAAATGCTCTGATACTTATTGACCACATGCATTGAAATATCACACCATTTATCTTCAGTTTCTTAATGTGGTGGTTTCCAACCTAGTCCTCAGGGACCCCTTGACTATCTAGATTTTTGCTCCAACTTGGTGTCCAAGACAGAGCAAAATTGAGAGATATCTTGAGGTCCCTGTAGACCAGTTATTGAACTAAACCATTATTGTACATAATGTACAACCTTGCAGCTTAGTGCAGGGTACTTTTATGTTTGTCAGCCCCAGAGAAATGAAAAAGACCTCTGGGTTGAGTCTTTATTGCGGATACAGTGTATGTGGACATCGCCAATCTTAGTCCTCTGCATGTTGTCATTTAACTGACTTTGAGCAGAAACACTTTCATAAAAATTTTTTTTAAGTATGTTGATTTTAAGTATGATTTACCTATTCAGAATTACCAATGAATATTCAAAACCTGTACAATGCTATTTGGGCCAGCCCTGTAGTTTATGTTTTCATATAAATACTTTACAGGAAGGTTTGTAGACAGTGTTTTGCATACCGTTTAAACTCATTCCTGTAGTGAATAGCACTCTGATTCTATCTGAGAGAAAATAAGAGACTAATTTGTATATAGTTATCTCAGGTAACTATACCCAAAATCAGGTTATGATCAGGCAAATCAGACTTGGCTTTGATACCTTAAAACATAATTTGGCTCATAGTTTTTTTTTTTTTTGGGTCCTGGATTTATCTGTCTGTAGCAGCAACAAGGCATATCTTATGTAATTTACTCTAGAGAATCATTATACAATCATAAACCAGCTTTCTCATTAGAGACTTAATGCAACTCATAGCGATAATGGGGTTCAACTTTGAATCAGATTTACCCTTGCTATAAGACTGAAGTTCCACTCCAGTCTTTTGAGACACTGTGGTTAGCAGTAGTAGTTAATGATGAGACTGAGTTGACAAATTTCAGCTAAAAAACTGCTCATAAAAGTATCTTGAGAGCACTATTGTATTAATTCTGAAGCTGCTCAAGCTGCTGGACTTGTTAAGAAAGCTAATTATAGAGGGTATCCCATGGGTTAAGAATTCCAAACAATTTGGCAAATGTAAAAATTATGCTCTTTGTACGTGGGTGACTGCAAATTAAACATATTTGCTTAATTGGTATAGGATCCCCCATACACTTTCTCTGTAGCTTCCAGCACTCTCTGAAGCGCCCGCTCTACAACAGTGTGCAGTGTTTCAGTGTGTGTATTTTTGTTTCATGCATGCATTATCTTTCAAAGTGAGAAACGGATTGACCTAGTGCTACTCACTGGTCACTTTATTTACACACCAGTGAACACATTTCTCCATTTGCCCTTTAGAGATCACTCATGCATCCAATACATGTTGGTAGCCTACCTTTAAAACACATGACCATTCCATGCCAAATACACTGTATTGTGTGTAAAGAAAATTGTGTATTCTTCTCAGAGTGTGTGTGTGTGTGTGTGTGTGTGTGTGTGCTCTACTTCAGCCTGCATTTAGCAGCCACTCGGGGTCAGGCAGAGTGCCTTGCTGTCATCCTGGCCCATGGAGCTGATGTTTCTGTAGTGGATGCTTCAGGTTAGACTGAATATGGCCACTTTTCTTGATTCCTATATGTGGAATCAAATGTGCTTTTAGTCCAAAGTAAAGCTTCTTTTCTTAATTTCTCATACAAATCCCACAGTTTGTCATTTAATTAATGCTGAATGATACTTATTAGGGAAATGACTTTTGTCTGCTCTAGGTTTTAGTGCTTTACATCTTGCTGCCAAAAACAACCACCAGGATTGTGCCAAAAAGTTGATACAGGTACAGTAGTGTTCCAGATTTTTCACAGTAAATCATCTAAAAATGCATGTCACTAAATGTGTACTCTCCTTTCATCAGTCTTTATTCATGAGTTGTACGTTCTGATTAGTTACACTGACAGATTGCATATCACATTTATAGTGATGGAAGTTTGTTGTCCATGCTCATGCTGCATGGGTCATATTCACAGGTTGAATCACGTGGTAGCACATGCAGACTGTATGCAATTTACATGCCTTTGTACATTTTGCATAACTATGGTCCCTTAGAGATGTGAGTAATGCAAGTAACAGATTTTTAAGTCGCTGACTATACGAATACAAAATAGCTAACAAAACTAGAAAGCCTTTTAATTTAATAAGGGAGAAAATAATTACACTTTTGTAATGGCTCTTCAATACTGCTTATACGTAGGATCACCAAGTTCATTTTCACATGGTTTTTCTATTTAAATTTTGTCTACGCAAAAAGTGCTCAAAGTGTCTGATTTCTTATTTTATATCCTGTAGCCATGGACACCTGTCATAGCATGGAAACACAGCAAATAAAAAAATATGAGCATGTTATTATTCCTTAATTTATGTAGTACTTTGGTGCAGGTCTTTAAATGTGAGTATATCTTGCTGTGCACACTGGTTCCTTCACCCCTGTGTGAGCTTTGTTGCGTGGACAGTGCATGGTTAGCTCAGCGAAATGTTAACAGCCCTCACTGGCTGCTAACACACCTTGTAGCTCCTGCTGTTGCATGGTGTATGTCCACAAGACACTACAGTTGACCACTTTCTTCTCTTGCTGCTTCTGCTGGAGCTGCGGAGATTGAGTACATTCTGCTTACAGCCTGTCATTTAGCACTGCTCTGCTGATTTCACTTTACTGTAGAAATAAGAGGCTTTTTTAAAGTGCTGCAGTATAATGATTCTATTGCTACATACAATCATAAGAAAAAGTTTGGGCACAAATGGTCAAATGACATGCTTTGTTGATTCTCTACAGACAGCAAACTTTTGCACAAATGACACACACTCTTATTGTTTATTTGCTGAATTTGACAAGCATTTAACATAAAACGCGGCCTGTGTAAACATTATGGCACATTTTGTATTGTGCCATAACGGTTTTTTTTTTAAATATTTTAAACTCTGTAAATCAATAGAAGTTTCGTTTGCAAATAAATTGTAGTTTGACTAGGGCTGTTTAAACATTTGCATTTGACAGTGTTGTGATTTCAATACAGTTTGTGTACATGTTATAATAAAAATCAATTAGTGAGTATTTGTTCTGATTTGGATAATAATTGGAGAATATTTAGACCAAAAGTGTTTGTATTATTTCAATGCCTCAATCCAGGGAACACTCAATGAACATCTGAGATTGATCAGGATCCTCTTAACACTTATATTTTGTGCTGTCCTAATGGGTTCTAATGTGCATATTAGCATAAACATTTTTAATAGTGCCCAAGCAGATTTCTTAGTAGATGCATTATTTATTTGTACCATTAAATTGCTTATATATGACCAGTTCATCACATCCTCTCATCAGTGCAATTACATTTGTCTACCATACATCATGCCAGAAATTAAACTGTGAATATTATCTCTTGATACCTTACAAGGAGAAGTCTTTAGCTCACATTCTGACAGAATTAAAAAATCTCTCAGGTCCTCCATCACTCTCTCTTACATCCATCCATTACTTAAAATCACTAGCTGTCAGTGATTGCAGTTAATGGCATATCCACATTGGATGTATTTTCTATTCACAGTTGGTTGTTGAAGCCAGATTGGATACATCATACATCATCTCTTCTGTTGATGCCTGTTGAAAACAGCCCTGTGTTTCTTCAGGCATAAATTTTCTTTTGACAAACTATTATATATTTGAGGAGGTTAGGGCCATTAACTGTCTTCTTTTAAAAAGTCTGCTCACTTAAAGGCAGATCTCCTTAAACCTAAGTTAGTATCTGGTATTTCACAAGGTCTTTAGGGCAAAATGTGTCATCTCTCTCAAAGGAGCTTTTGATAGCGTTTGTGATGTGATGCTGTGTTTGACCCTACAGAGTAAATGTGTGGTAGATGCACTAGACAGTGCTGGGAGGACGGCTCTTCATCATGCAGGTAAGAGACTGTATGCTTGTTCAAAGCCAGCGTGTGTCTGGAATTTTTGTTGGAAAAGATTTTTTAAATTTCTTTTCTTTCATTATATCAGCAAGATAGACGTGCTTGTCTCTGTCTTGTTTGATTTTGTTTTGGCCTGATGCCTCTCAGCAGGACTCTTTCTCAGTACTGGAATAATTATTATTTAAGCATCTCTCTACCAGACTGTCAGTCAAAGACGTGTGAGGTCATGAACATCATATTCGTTTTCCCACTTTTAGCGGTCCTTTCCTCTCCAGAATTGGCCCCCTGCAAGTCAGTTTCCGGTGTTGCACTGACAAACATTGTATATGCTGATAAACATTTTTTCCAGTCAGCTGTTTTTGTTTGCTCCATTTGAAGTCAAAATGAGGCAATAATACAGAGCAAAGCCTGCAGAGCTTTTAGCCACCTGAAGGCTTACATGCCACTGACAGAATATCATTTAGCAAGAGTGGTAACTAAGAGGGGGTGAAGAGGCCAACCAAATGATAGTTTCATTGTATTTATACGAAACAGACATACCACCAATGTAATTGTTGGCTCTTTCTGAGAGCATACGACATGGATGAGTAATTTATTTTGAATGGGGTGTTGATTGTGGGGGACAAAATTGTATGCATGGGGCGTCGGATTGTATCCCTCCATGGGAAAGTTTTAACAGCAATTGTTCAACAATAATTACTGTATTAGGAGTGTCACTTTTGTAATGTTTGTCTGAAATTAGCCGGAAAGCGGATCCGTATTCTGTTTTCTGTTACAGCTGCCAGTGGAAACATTGTGATTGTTCAGCTTCTATGTGAGCACAAATGTCCGGTAAATCTCAAAGACATGGTAAGTATGAAGTGCAATGTAATTCATTTGGGTATTCTTATTTATTTAGTTTGTTAGTTGGTTATTAGCAGATTTTGTCAATAGAAATCCAACCCCTTCTTCACTCTTCATCGGACATGTTGCTACAATTCAAACGTGCCTGTGGTCTGCCTCAAACATGTGCAATAACAAACACACAGCCACTCACCCACTGTGTTCTCTTGGGGTTAGGCTCTGTGTTTTGGTTGTGGTGATTTGAGTCTCCCAGTGGCAGACATGAGGTCTCCAAGAGAAGGAGATTGCTATGTCCATTTTTTTTCCACTCTTTCTCCTGTTGGGCATTAGGCCTCTTGCTGTGGCTTTTCCTGTTTGGTTTCTGCCAAGAACTTTGATTCTCATTGTAATTATCCATGCTTACCTCTGTGTAGCACTGACCATATTTACTTTGCTGCACACTGTGCCACAAATGAATCAGCATGTGTAGCCTCGCCCTTAATGAGAAAAGTTAGATCACAGTCAAATGAAGTCAAATGAAACAGATTTTTTTTTTCCAGCACAGCTGGCACCTAAGTCTCTCCTTACCTTGTGCATAGTAATTAAGAATAAAATAGGTTGGATTTGATGTCTCAATCATACTTCATACTTGAGGCCCCAATTTTCTGATGCAACACCTGAGAAATACTTATACTGTAAGAATAATCTTAACAAGGTTCTTTGAACTACTTAGGTGTTACTTGAGGAAGGAGATTGTAACCAATGGTGTCTCTCTGCATACTAGCTTACTCAATAGAACACTGTCAGATTTAATTAAGAGTCCCTGAATAATTTGTAAAAATATTTAAATCACTACAATGTGAACTCGGTCAGGACGATAAGTTATATAAATAATAATGTTTTTGGCTATATTGCAGTACACAATGATATTTTGAACATTTCATAAATGCTTGTTTTAACCTCCTGATGTGTACAATCACACCCATATGATAATTCTAGTAGTTTGTGCAATGTCTGCATCGTTTATACTGATTGGTGGTTTCTTTTAGAACAAGTTTAAATTTGTATACAAAAAGAGAGAAATCACACTTCCATTCAGATACTAAAACACACTTCTCACCTTTATATACACCACACAAACACACCCAAGGAACTCGTCTGGGTGAGTGCGTGTGATGTTTATAGGTTTTTTCCTTTTTGTCTCTGTTAGAGGAAGAGAGCTGTAAGAGAGGGTGAAAGAACTGATATGCCTTAGCGAAGCTAATGGCAGCAGCTTATAAAACTTAATAACAATTTGTACTCCATAATCGCGAATGAAATTTACTAAATCTCACATAGAGATTTGCAGCACTTTAACTACATTTCATATATTGTGCAGACCCACTGTGAACATTCATATGACTCTGACTCAAAAAGTGTGTTAGAGAGCCACTGACTGCTTGATCTTTAAACTAAATTATGTTACGCTTTATCTAGGCTGCTAAGCTCTCCAGGCTACACTCTGAGCAAAATTAAAGAGAGCTTGAGTCATGCTAAATGATTCTCTGTTATCACTGTAAGACTTTTTAGTCTGTAGTCTTTCTCAAACACACACGTTTTTGTTCCTGTTGTCTCCTTCCTACTGTCATGGCTGTTGTTTTGATCTCAGTACCTGCTCTCTGCTGGAAGTCAAAAACATCAAAACATGTATTGCTGAGATGCCTTCCTGGGATCAGATGATTACAGTAAAGCTTTGATGCCCACTGACAAGGATCTCTGGTAGTTTCTTGGGCGGATTCCAGTGCTTGAACGCCAAGCCAGTGAAAATGACAAAACTGTAAAATAACGATGCATGTCCACCTTCTTTTGTGATGACTTTATATTCCATATCTTTAGCAGCGCACTAGCTGACATTTGTCATATGCATTTGAATAAATGCCACAAAACTGTTTTAGTAAGAAAGCAAATGCAGTTGTGACCGGCACAAAAAGTTAGCTGAGATGAGACAAATGATGTCTCTCGTGTGTCTAATGTCTATGTTTATAACAGAACACCAGCACTTGTTCTTTTAAAGCCACTTTTTGCTCATGACTTTGGAATCATGATCTTTCTGCAATGACTTATACAAATGGACCCCATTGTGTTACAAAGTATCAGTTTGTGCTACTGAACTTTTTTTTTTTATATTATAGCTTGAGCTAAAGCTGCAATATTTTACGCTCTGGTCCTGTTCTAACTGTATCAGACCTTCTTATAAAAATCTTTCATTCTGTGTATTGTGAAAATGTCTTGAAATTATGTTATATTTTTGACACCCACACTCCTCACCCACCCCAGTAAGATAGAATTGAGCTTAAATTTTCTTCTGGAGTGCCTGAAAAGTCCGAATATGTCTTAGATGGTGTCAAAAACAAACACAGCTGTACTGATATGTAATGGTCTGAAAATAGCCCACCAAATCGACTGGCCCTTCTTTCCATGTTGGTTTAAATTGTAGCCTTAACATTCTCTGGCACTTTACATCTAGTGCTAGCATTACACATGGCTTAAATGTCAGATTGTTAAATTAGTCACCCAGCTCTGGAGTTATTTCCAGTACAGATGCCACATCAGACCTACTTTATATAGGACTGTACTTAGTCATTTTGTTGTTCATATTTTGGGAAGAATTAAATTTTGTCTTTGATTCACAGATATTCATACAGCATAGCAATTATCTGGTACAGCAGTTCAATGCAGAAGGTGATGGTTCTGGTCAATAAATGAACTCCTTCTCATGTTTGGTGAATTCAGATATTTAGTTATGTAACACTCTAAAAGACTTCCAAAAAGCTAAAGAACACCCTAAAGAACACTAGTATACAAAGAACACTTGGTATACAAAGCCTGTCTTTACCATTTATTTTGCACTAACTTTGTTTTGGTGCCCTCACACCTAGGTGGTGAAATCCATACCATGTTGTTAGAGTTGACATTGAACATCCAGACCAGCTCCTCCTGGCCCATAGAACATTCTGAGAATAAGTAAGCTAGTGGAAGTATGTGTTCAGTGCACACACGTTTCCTTTTAGTTAACTAACATGTTGACCGATGCCACTCTAGCAGTTATTTATTTGCTGTGAATAGCGTCATTATACATGTCACCTTGTCCAAATGCACTCGTACCTGTGTGTCCCAAGTAGGGGCTGAGCTTTTTTCATGTCACTGAGTGAAGACTAAAGTCCAACTCTGGCTCCTTAAATGTGCTTTTGACGAGGTGTCACTTTCCTGCACTGGACTAATTGGCACAGCCCACACGGACCTTGGGAGCATGGAGGAGGGTTAGCTTTTAATACTGTCACTGAGGTCTCCACCTGACTGGGGAAAACTACCTCTCTGAAATACATGCAGTCATAAAATATTGAAAGATATAGGAGTCTCATGACATTTTTTTTTTTTACATTCCAAAATGTAGTGTAATAGTTATGTTTACTGGCTGCAGGAGTTCTAGCACTTCTTTGACAAATTTTATGTTTCTTTACTAAGTGTTTTGCGTTTTATTTTAGAAATGGAATAATGGAATACATGTCCATCATCGAGAATTAAATTGTGATTGTATGTCAGTATGGGTTCATAAACTGCAATTTGTATTCATTTGGTAGATGTGACATGAATGGAGTTATTCTATTTTTTTTTTTTTTTTTTGTTCCTTTAGGAAGGATTCACACCCTTGTTGTTGTCAGCTAGACATGCACATGCAGAGGTGTGTCACAGGCTGCTGGACTGGGGAGCTGACGTCAATAGCTGTGATAAGAGTGGGAGGTAGGACCCTCTTCAGCTGACAGAATACCATTCTTTTGAAAGTTAACTCATTTCCATTAGTGTTTACTAAGCTACTTTGTCAAGAGTGGAGACAGTACAGTTGATACTACCTTGCCGTATGACCATATACATACCACAGAACAGATACATTTACACTGTTGTTGGACTAGGGCATGTGCTTACTCGACCCTTCGTTGTGAGCGTGGTAAAGACTTGCTGGATGAGTGAGTGATGTAAATCTTGCAGGACAGCTGTGATGCTGGCTAGTGAGAGCAGTTGTGCTCCTGCAGTAGGGGTACTTGTGCAGGGAGGAGCAGATCTGCACATTGTCGACTCTCTGGGCCACGATGTCCTGCATTACACTAAGCTCTCTGGCAGCAGTGAGGTCCGAGCCATAATCACCACAGCCCTCCACCAACAGCAGTCTGAGCCAGGTGATTCCTGCTTAATCCTTAATGCACTTAAACACAGCTCTCCCTCGAACACTCACCAGCCCAAGGAAAGATAAGTTTTGTCTTTTCTCATCTTCATTTTTCAGTTCCTGCTCCACATCATCCGACATCCATTGGTCAACATCTGTTTTAAAAGCCCGGGCATGTTCGTAGTGAGTTCAGGTTGAATAGAGTTTCCTGAGCTGCAGACAGTATGAGTCACTCAGGATGAAACCTGTATAGATTTATACCAACATACATAAGTTCCTAATGCATCATAAAGTTATCTCAAGGTAACAAAATTGTGAGATGCTTCTGTAAAATATAAAGCAACAAAAATGCAGGTGGAATTGGGACTACTTCAACTAATGTTGAAGTAGGCACTTCTGAAGAGAATCAACACTCTGCTCTTTGTTCATCAGGCCCGCACTGTGGTAAAGTAAGACACATGAGATGTCCTTGAGCCATTTGCTGTGTTGATCTTTTCTTTTAAAAAGTTCTTACCCATGAAAGAGCTGCAGTAGGTGGAATTTTATAAGCTGTGTCTCTGAGCCGTAGTGCCATTAATTTCCCTCTTTTGGTCAAAGCATTGTGCACAGGCCACATTGTTTCAACAAGACTTGTAGGCTGAACATTGCCATCTTGTGGTGGACTAATTGCATAAAAGGATTGCATTCTCACTGTGTCATACACTGGAGAATTTTGACTATAGTAAGATAAGAAGATTAATATAATCATAATTACAATAGAAGGCGGAAAATTATATGGAATTTAATTTTTCATTCTCCCACCCCATGATTTTTTTTTTCCTTTTTTCTTTTTTTTTATATAAAAGCAGAGAAGAGTTCCAACAGAGTGCCACAGGTGAGCTACTTGTTTTCAGGTATTTTTGTTGCATCTGAATTAAATTCTTGTAATCTTCCATTCTTTTTCACATGTCTTCGGGTTTGCAAATGTTTATTTCCTGTTTATTTCTAAAGTTTATCGATATTTAAGATCACCATTTCAGTTTCAGCCTGCTGTAGTTGTGGCACTACTGTACTCTAATTGAGCTTTCCAGTGCTGTACTGTAATGTTGAAATAGTAGAAGGTTTGTACTACTGTATTGTAAAAATCCTCTAATGCACTTTTAGTGACATGCATGAGCATGTACCTCAAACTGTGAATAGGAATCTTCCTTGCTGTCAAATTCTTTATTGATATTATTCTTTTCTGTTACTAACAGCTTTAAATTCCTTGGTTTGCCCTCTCTTTTTTGTTCTCTTTTTCCACTATCTTACTCACACAATCTCAGCATGATCATGTGGCTAAATTAAATGAAGAGAGAAGCACAACCCCCAAAAAACGAAAAGCACCCCCACCTCCTATTAGCCCAGTCCAGGTAAAGGCACATCACTTGCTTAGTCTGTCTAATTGTCTGTGTTTGTAATAATGCTAATCATAGTTATGACATCCTGCTCTTCCACATGTATGTGGAAAAACCCCAGTCAGCTGAATTATATTCAGTTAGATGGATTAGACAAAATTATGGATAGCAGCAAAATTAGACCACAGTGGTCACAACAGTCAAAAACAGTCAAATTGATGGCCATTTCTGAAATCCTGTTGTAATGAGCAAATATTGACTTCCTTATTTCTCTCACCATCATAGTGGATTGAATGCTTTGCCTTGAGAAACTTGTACAGCTGAAAAGAAAAAATGGAATTAATGGAATATTCTTGATTGGGGTTCACAATGGGATCCACATATAATGTTACTGAATTAGTAAATTAAACCATGAAATGCCTGTGTTGATTTCATATCTTTTTGATGAGCATGATTCGTGCATCTTATTTCGTTTTGTTTTTAAATCCTTTGCAACGTGTTTTTAGTTGCCTGGCATTGTGTCACCACCTTATTTGACACCAACGGAAACTCCAGTATCAAGTAAAAGTGATTCCAAGAGGTTCAATTACAAGGTAAAGTAGACTGTGGTCATGGAAGCCATACTTTTGGTGTTGTGCTAAACAGAATATCTCCATGGTGCGCTTATTCTTATATTTTTTCAATTGTACTGTCATTTTGTAGGAGGAGGAGGAGCTGAGGAGTGTAGTACTGAAAGAGGAGATAGAGAAGCTGCAGGAGGAGAAGAGTATGCTGCTGGAGACCATTGAAGATCTGAAGCAGATTGTGGAGCAGACTGAGCCCAAGGCAAGTACAGAACAGCCCTTTAATATTCTCTCATGTGACTGTTGCTTTGATCCTCAGCCACTTACTCTCTCTGTAACCCATTTTCACAACTGCAACTACTGGCCCTAGTCAGGTAAAGGACATTACTTAAGGGAACATGACAGAAGACCTCTTGTCCATGTGGCTAGAGCCAGTCATTAAATTTGGTTACACTTGTTCTGTTGAGGTCTTGCATTATTAGCATTCCACCAGTTTAAATTTTATTGCCAAAATCCTTTGTGTTGTGCACCATGGTTGTGTGATAGATACTTTGAAGTGCTTAAGATGAACATAGTGCTTAGTAATGACGTTGTACTAAGGTTGGTTGGTCAGAAGAGCTTTGCTGGTATCATGCATTGTGTCTAGGCATCTTGCATGCTTTTTTTAAAAATAATTTCATGAGACCTAATAATGATGACTTTTAATGTAATCCGTTTGGCCCCCTGTGTTGACACAGACGGAGCTCTGTGGGAGTACGGACTCCACATTGGTTGCAACCTTACAAGCAAAAGTGGCTTCACTCTCCTTAGAAAACCAGCAGCTTGCCCAGATAATCAAGGTAATTGCAGAAGAAAACACTGATCTTTTATAGCACAATGTGAGTAGAGAGAATAAAAAGGGATGTAGAATTAGTTTTTTTGCCCGCTGGACCTGCTTTTAACACATGCAAGCACATATTTCTAGGCTATACTTGAAATAATATCTTTGATATTATGAAGTTATTACACCATAATTATATTTCTTTTCAATGTGTTTTTTCTCTCTGTAAATGGACAGAAACGCCCAGCTCCTCAAGGTGAAGAAGGCCGTGAGGACTCACGCCCAAACAGCTTTGACTCTAATGTCTCTTACCACTCTACTCGCGCAGATTTTGATTTCTCTAGTGACGTCTACAGCCATACAGGCAATGAGCAGCAGCTGTCTGAGGTCTCAGCTCTGGATCTGAGCAGTGTATCTCTCAAGCACTATGAGGAGACTGAGCCCATGAAGAAAGGTAGAGAGGAAGAAATCCTGCTGCTTAGGGATGCACTACAGAGTCTGCAAGCCAAACTGCAGGAGTCGAGGCTGGAGAATCACACCCTGCAGGCCAGACTCAAGCCCAACTCTCACACAGAGGAAATTAGAAATGAAGGCGTGTCAGAAAGTGTAGCTGGACTAAAAACCAAACTTACAGATATTCAGCAGGAATACCAGGAAGCGTTGGAAGAGGTACAAATTCTCAGGTCAGAGAGGAGAGCAGGAGCTGAAACTCAAGGGGAGGATCCTGTGGTGCAGAAGTTTCAGTATCTAAAGGGCTGTCTAGAACAGGAGGTCGAAGACCTGAAGGCAAAGTTGGCAAAGTCACAAGAGGAGAAGATGCGAGATACTACTTTGATAAAGGACCTAGAAAGTCGTATTCAGAGCAGTTACATGCCAGAGGATGAGCGTCAGGAACTGAAGAACACTTACAATATTCTGGTGGAAAACGTTAACCAGGAAAAGTCATTGCTCATTGAGAAGTACAAGGAGGCGCAAGAGGAGATCAAGATGCTTCAGGAAGCGCTCCGTGGCACGGTTCCTGTTGAAGCTGCTGCCAAAGACTTTGAAGAGATGAAGACTGAGTTGGGTGAAGTTATAGAAGGACTGCAGAGGCGGCTGTTGGAGCTCTCTAAATCATATAGTGAGGCTAAAAGTGAGCTGAGCACAGCCCGCAGTAAGCTCCAGGCTAAAGCCATGGAGTCCAGGGAGAGACCAGACGTGGTCTGCTTCAGTAAAGAACAGCATGAGCAAAAAATGCAAGAGCTGGCCCACAAGATGAAAGATTTACAGAACTCAATGATGGACACTGATATTAAGTACCAGGCAGCAATGAAAGAGATCTCTCAACTGAAACAAGATGCTGAAGCCCAGGTTCAGTCCTCTGTGCCTCTTGCTGACCACACTCAGGTTGTGGCATCCTTAGGGAGTGCCATCAAGAACTTAGAAGCCGAGGTAGAGACCCTTAAACAGCAGCTCTCCCAAAAGACCTTGCAGGCACATGCTTTGCAGAACAGATTGACGACAGAGAAAGCCATGATCCCAGATGATTCTGTTTCCAGGCTAGAACATGAGCAGCTGAAAGTGTCACTGGAGGGTGAGGTTAACCACTTGACCAGCTTGCTTCAGGATGCCCTGAGGAAGCAGGATGAGATGGCCCTGGAAGTCACTGCTGCCTGGCAGGAGGTAAAGGATGGAAAAAATGAGAAACAAGCTGCACAGAAGCTGGCTATATCAAGAGAGCAGGAAAACAATGCACTAAACTCCAAGTACAAGGAGGCCCAGGATATTATTCTGCAGCTGAAGAAACAAGTGGAGAATCATGTGACCTCTGAAAGAGAAAAAAACAAAAAGGTGAAGTTGCATCTTATAGTTTTTCAGTCATGATTGGTCTCGCACCTCACTTGTTCTCATTTAATTCACATGTATCTTGTGTATTGCTCACTCCATTCTTTTAGATCGATGAACTGTCAAAAGAGGTTGGCAAGTTAAAGGATGCCCTGAACAGCCTGTCCCAGCTGTCATACACAACAAGCACCCCTAAAAGGCAACAAAGCCAGCAGGTTGATTCTCTTCAACAGCAGATCAAGCAGTTGCAGTATCAACTAGCTGTGAGTTCTGTATCATTTAAGATAAAGTTCCGTATAGAGGTCTAGTACTTGTAGCTTGACAGCCCTGAATACATTTTAAGTGCAGCATCAGACTAGGGTTTATTTTTTATGGAGGATTGTTTATGTAGCAGATATTGTCGACTCATACATTCTCTATTCTCTCTCTCTTGCTTGCTCTGTTTTCTCTATTTTTCATGTTAGTAGGTGAGTTTACTCCTTGGAAAAAACTTGGCTAATAAGAGGGATGTGTTGGTGTTGTGGAAAGCAAAAATATTGCTGATAAAAATACTGCGTGTATTACAGATGTATAAAATACCAGTTTATCCAAGCAGGACATTTTGAGAAAAGTAAAGCTTATAAGTCATATTTGTGATCATCCATCTGTGCTAGTGTGTGTGAGCAGGTTTGGTGCTTGATTTTTCAAATTTAATAGTACCACTTGGGTTGAGTCAGGTCAAGTTTTGAAGCTGCAGGTACTTGTCAGGTTTGGGCTTTAATTTCACACCCATTCAGACCTTCCATCACTTTCATCACTTCATGTCTGTGAAAGTAAGGTGTCAGATGTAGCTGCTGGCTTAAACAAGAATGTCCCTGAAATTAATTGTCACTAAAAACAAATTATTGTGTACAGGTGCCTCATCAGAGTCTTCCAGCAGATTATTCATTTGTTTACAATAATTGCTGTGCTTTTCTCACATGACCTTTAGTAATCAACTTTTAGTATTCTTTGAACAGTGTAATACTTATGGTATAGACTATTTTAACAACTAATTTAGTTCTGCTCTTTGCTTTTCTGACATATTATTCTTCATCACAGGAGTCAAAGAAAGAGCATCACGAAATTGTCTCAGTATACAGGATGCATCTCCTCTATGCTGTCCAGGTTTGCTGTCATTTCAGTTCTTGCACTATGTGTATGTTTTTAATAATTCCTTTTCAGGTTTTTGATTGTTAAATTATCTTACATATATACACAATAATGCACGTGTGCATGTATATACACTCACGAGCCAATTTATTAGGGACACCTGTTCAGAATATTCAGTGAGCTTCAGCTTCTAAGCAGAAATGCCTTGTTGATGTCAGAGGTTGGAGTAGAATGGCCATGGTGGTTTGAACTGATGGCAAGGCACAATTAACTCAAATAACCAGTCATTACAACCAAGGTATGCAGAAGAGCATCTCAGACACACAACACCTTAAAGCAGATGGGCAGCAGCAGCAGAAAACCACAATGGGTGCTGTTCTTGTCAGCTAATACCAGAAAACTGAGGCTACAATTCGCACAGGCTCACAAACTGGACAATACAAGATTGGAAAAACACTGCCTGGTCTGATGAGTTTTGATATCTGCTGTGACATTTTGATGGTAGAGTCAGAATTTTATGTAAACTGTATGAAAGCATGGATCTATCTGGCCTTGTATCGGATTCAGGCTGGTGGTGGTGGTGTAATGGTGTGGGGGATACTTTCTTGGCACACTTTGGGCCTGTTGGTACCAACTAAGCATAATTTAAACGCCACAGCCTACCTAAGTATTGTTGCTGATCACGTCCATCTCTTATGACCCCAATGATCTTCTAATGGCTACTTCCAGCAGGATAATTCACTGTGTCACAAAGCTCAAATAATCTCAAACTGGTTTCTTGATCTTGATCTAGGTTCACTATATTAAAATGACCTCCACAGAAACCAGATCTCAATCCAGCTGAACACCTTCGTGATGTGGTGGAATGGATGATATGCAACATGAATGTGCCTCCGACAAATCTGCAGCAACTGCATGATGCTATCGTGTTAATATGGACCAATATCAATATCAGTACTAGCACAGTGTATCTAATAAATTACCCAGTGAGTGTATGTATGCATTCCTGTGCTTTATTGATGTGCTTCATGATATTGACAAAAATCTTTAATGTATTTTAGGGTCAGATGGATGAAGATGTGCAGAAGGCCTTGAAGCAAATTCTGATGATGTGTAAAATGCCAACAGAGGCCAAGTGACCGGGCTGAAGGTCATCCATGTACTGCCAAAATAAAAGTCTCATAAGGAAACTCATACCTGTGTTGCATTTGGGATCCGTCCGCTTAAACTTCTTATTTGTTGGAACAGAATCTTATTTGGTCCTTAAAACAAATAAAGTCAGAAAAAGTAATAGCTTTTACATGAATAATCACCTGGCCACAGAAAAACACTCATTTCATATAACCATAATCCAAACATATTATGAAATATATATGTATGTCAGTGATCAGGTCAGAATTATTTTCATGTGGATAAATGCCTTTCAAAATCCATACCCTTAAACACATTGCATGTGTAGTCTTTTTGTCTGAAGAATGTTTTAGTTGCTCTGCAGATTTGAAAGATAAACACCTTATAAAGTTTGATAAAGTAGAGCAGTGAAGAGTTTTCTTTGTTGTGTTTTTTTAAAGCTGGACCTGTTGCAGTGTCTGCATGCTGTGAAAGACATGTTATAGAAGTAACATGTGCTGTGATGTTTTGTAACTTTTTAACTCTTCCATTTCAGAGACTTTGTCTAGAGAAATAAATACTCTTAAGTAAGAAATGCACTTTCCTAATGCAACAGGCTGTCTTTCCCCCTTTCACATTCTCTCTCTCTCTCTCTCTCTCTCTCTCTCTCTCTCTCTCTCTCTCTCT
>JBBIGA010000022.1:11068152-11079621 GCA_037576975.1 Alestes dentex | reverse complement strand
CTCTCTCTCTCTCTCTCTCTCTCTCTCTCTCTCTCTCTCTCTCTCTCTCTCTCTCTCTCTCACTCACTCTCTCACTCCCCCCCTCTCACTCTCTCTCCCCTCTTGCTCTCTCTCTCTCTTTTGCTCTCTTTCTCTCCTGAAGTGCATTTTTAATGCCAGCTGGAGTTTCCTGCCATAGCCAGGACACAAAAATGGCTGTATCCATGTGCCTCTGCTGATTTGCAAGACCCTTTATGAAGTGTAGGTCAAAGTAGCTCCAAAATCTCAACTGACCAGTGTTATGTTAACACACAATTAATGAATGGTAAAGTTCTAAATGAATGATAATGTTCTGAATTTTTTTTTATCCTTTTGTGCTAGCCCTTTGACGCACTGCAAAAAAAATCACACAGTGATGATGTCCTCTGTTGCTCTAACACCAGGCTTAATGGTTTCTGTGCTTATCACAGCGCTTCAAACATAATCTTTTTTTGTCCTTCCTTTTTTTTTTTTTTTTACTTTGAAGACCCAAAATAACATCACTGTAGATGCAGTTTTGAAAAATGAGACCTTGTCTGCTGTACTGGACACATTGGACAGTAGTAATTAATTTGCAAAGCACTTGTGCCATACAGAATTCTGTGTAGAAGTCTATCATGACATTTGCTTTTGCTTTGTTTATGAACACTAAACCTGCTTTAAAGTACTTTAAGTTACACTTTAGGTCTTTTAAAGCATGCCAGCCATTTTAGAGCTTGGTGTAGATTTATTTTTGTTCCAGTTTATCCAGTATTAGGCTATACTTAATAATCTGATATTGTAATTTTGGTAAACTTTTGTATTTAGAAGCACAGTTAAATGAATAGCATATTATTTGTTAATAAAGGAGAGTACGTGATCCTGACCTGTATAAAACAGTTACTTTTGGTTTGTGATATTTTAGTTCCTCAGAAAAAAAACAAAAACATTTGGGTACTCTTCTTGTCATCACAGTGACGGGTTGCCAGTTAAAACACTTTTTTTGCCAGGTAAAACACATCTTTATCTGATGTTAATTTAAAGACTGTGCTTTTGATTTTCAGAATTTTCTTATTCATGGTATGGTCTCTTATTCATGATAAATTTTCACAGTTCAGGTATGGTCTGAATCCACAAGATGCACCCATGCTGTTCTTTAGAGAGAAAAAACAAATCAGGGCTTCCGTTTTACTTTTTTACCTACATCATAATCCTATGGTTATGCATGAAACAGGCAAACAGCATTTTTGTTGTTTGTTACAACCACTGTGTGACATTTAAAAAATGTTTGGTTGTCTTTGATGGATTTGATGATTTGATGGTTGTTCTATGTTGGAAAGCTGAGTCTGTGCTATGTGTACTGAATATTTTTGTGGTGATGGGTTTCAGCAGTCCTGTATTTCACATTTCATTTCGTTTCATCATTCACCCTAAATCCTTGAATGTCCCAAGTGTTTCACAGTCTGTCATATTATTTAAATACATTTTTCGTTGTCCTTTTTGCTTCCTTTTGTAGGACATTGTACTAGAGTTTTGAAGTTGCTTTGCCACATGTTACCTAGTTATTAAAATGGTTCCCAATTTGTTCCATTGTGTCTTTAGTCTGTTAATGATTTTTAAAAGAGCACACTGTATTGTAAACATAGAATCACAAGGTTAATGGTTAATGCACTGTAAGTTGATTCCCTATTGTGGCCTGAAATGTACTTTTAGTAGTTTTATAATATGGTGTGGGTGTGTCAAAAGACATATATCAGTGTTCGGCAAGTTTTTTTTCTGCATCCCCCATATGTAATTGGCCTTACCTGGTGCTAATCTGCGTAAGTTGATTGCTCCTGCTTGTACATGAGTCAAGATACATACTCCCGTTCAAACATTTTGCTGCATCTTTCCAGGAAGACCAATTACTGGCAATAGTGCCCATCTGTTAAATTGTTACCTTAGGGTGACCACTTGATAATTTATTTCGTGGAATAGAGTCCCCACTAGCTTAGACTTACTGCAGTCAGATAGAATTCTTGCCACTAGAATTCTTTTAAGCAGTACTTCACGAGAATGCTTGATCACTTGAATATTTGATGCTTGTTATTGAGATACACCTGAGTTCCATTTCCTTTGGTCATTTTTGAAAATAATGTTATTTCACTGAAGAGTGGCCCAGGTCGTGCCTTTAGGCTTGTTCTGACCCAACAACGCTGACCTGTCCATTTCAATGTGCTTGTGTAGAAATCCACAGATTGCCCTGTTTTGCAGAGGGCTAAGATGTGGTGCCAGCTGAATTCTCGATAAGGTTATTTCTGGTGCCAACTGCGTGCTTTACAGGTTCCTGCCAGCTGCCTCATTCAAAGGCAGGAAATCAAATAACCTGAGAATTTTAGAATGTCTTCCTACAAAGGACAACGCAGAAATGAACTATTCAGATGGATGGTTTACGTAATAACTAGCCAGTATTTGAAAGTTATGAAATAGTATTTATCTAAAAAAGGTGATCACACAGCAGGTGATGTAGGTGTTCAGAAAATATCGCATATGGATTACGTTTATGTAACACAATATGGACTAGTTACTATAGATGGTTTGCAAGTAGTACCTATAGTTTCGACTAGGTGGCAGCAAAGTAATGTATCTGTCCATTTGTGGTCCTGTCATTTGCAGCAAAAAAATCTGTTTTTTGTGAAGAGCTTAGGTGAAGTTGCATCCTGCTGTGTATATGTTTGTAAATTTTCAGTCAAAAGCTTGATTATGCATTTGTTTCACAGTTTTATGCAAAAGTATGGAATCCTTGACTACATTAAATGATTGATTGTCTGATTTGCAATGTGAAATTAATAGATGAACAGCAAAGACCCTTAATTATAACATTTCTGCACTTTATAATGCAAAAATCCAACTTTTTTACAGATGTTGATATGGGGAGGACTAAACATTTGGTTTATTAAAGTTTGAGTGTCCTATCTGTCAGTGGACTAGTCCGGATTAATTAGTTACTTTTGTTTCACCCTTTAGGCCAAAAAATTCTAATTAAATCAACTCGATGGTTATTGTAATTTCAGCTGTATATGCAATACACAGTAAAATGAAACAACATTCCTGCTGGGCCACGGTGCAACACAAAGAACTATATACATGCATGCAGAACAGGACTTAAAAAACAAGTGGCAGTACAATGATTTACAGGACAATACAGCATACAGTGCAGCCAACAGTAACAGCACTAGTGTGAGTGAAAACAGTGCTGTGACATACTGTATTCTAGCAGCAGTCATTAAATGCAAAAAAGGCAAATTAACGCAAAACTAACATAGACCACAAAAAACAATCTAGTGAACATAGCAAGTTCCATAGGAATAAATTATGTGACCCTTCATACTTGGGCTTACAAGTGACTTACGCAGTGACTGAGGATCTGAAAGTAAAGGTAAATATTTCTTACTAAACAAATTAACAGCATAGAATATAACTAAAAAGTCTTTATAATTTCCTCAGCCTGAAGTAACACTAAGAAGTGCAAGTTAAGGAGAACTGTCAACAAAAGATCTGAAACACTAAGAAAAATCCCAAAAAATCCCCAAAAAATCCCCAAAAAGACAGCTCTTAGAGTGGTCAGGAATGCAAAGCAAAGTCCTTATATTGCTTAACCTACATGATTTTCTCTTGGTGTACTGTCAGTGTCTAAAATACACAACATGCAGGAAAACCAGAGTCAAGTTTTGGAGTCAAGTTCAGTGCTCACACGAAACAAAAAAAATGGAACTCAAGGGCTACAATCACTAAATTCATGTTTGGAGGAAAAAAGGAAAATTTAAATAAACTGCAGCATGCTGCTGTAATGGTATTGTTTACTGATAATATTTAGGTAATTTACACTCACCCTTTAGCTTTGTTACACTGAATTCTAAGAAACCACAGATCAGACAGGTTCTGATTATAATTCCTGATCACTTTTCAAACTGTAGTGACTAGATATCAAACTTTTCTCAATATATTTCTGGCTCTGTTGATTAGAGAATTTGTTTATTTGTTCCTGATCATTTTGCTTGATAAACATTTTGCTTGAAGAACATTTTTCCCCTGACAAATTTCAATTCAATTTAATTAAATTTTATTTGTATAGCGTTTTTTTTACAACCAGGCTGTCACAAAGCAGCTTTACAGAGTCCAGGTCCGAGCCCCTAGTGAGTAAGCCAAAGGCGACAGAGGCGAGGAAAAACTCCCTCTGCTGGAGGAAGAAACCTCGGGAGGTACCAAGATTCAAAAGGGGAACCCATCCTCCTCAGGTCGGTCTGGAAAAAAAGAAAAGATTATCTTTCTGGCGTTAAATAACAAGAGAAGGCCTTCATGAAGAAGATTATTGACAGATAGGCCGTCTACGACTAACAGAGCTGGTTTCACTAAGTGTCCATAGAGGTAAATTTGTTGAAAGAGTAACTGAGAGTCTGTAGTGCATAAAACAATAGGATCAGGAGCAACAATCCGCTGGAGATTTAAGCAGCAGTTGCCCCTGATTGGGGTAGAGCACATGTGGAGTTGTGAGATTCCGAAACCAGTCGAGGGCATTTTGGCACAGGGCCCCAGTGATTGTATTTGATTGAATTACTAAAATAGACAAATTCATGTCCAGTCTAAGCTAAAGTCTTGATTGCTAAACTGAAGTATGTAGATTGTTTGGTTTATATTGGAGTTTACATTCCAATAGTAGATGATATTCAACTGTCCATGCATTGATCCCTGATTCAGACAGTGCACACCAGACGTCAAACTCATGTCAGAGTCAATTCACATCTAGCTGTGCATGTGGTCCAGTCACATTAAGACCATTACAGAAGGGCATTGATGACTAGTCCACATATTGTCTGTTTCAGACTCTTATACAATTGTATGCTTATGATGCACCAATAGCTATGAGAACCTAATATACTTCAACTGTAAACGTATATTAGAGCAGACACTCAGTTGGGCGTAGCAATAGTGAGTTAACAAACTAATCACATTGTCTTTTTTGTACAATGTATGGCATTAATATTTTCCCATTGGGCTCCATAAGATCATTGTTACTTCACTGGCTCATGAAGTGTGTAACAGGCTGTAGCCACTGACTTGACATTCTTTGGAACGTGTCTGTCCGACTGTGTCAGTATAGTTCCCCTTCCTGACCTGCCACCAGCACTCCCCAAATCCTCTTCCCTAACAGCATCCACATCAGGTTCCCATAAGGCTAAACAGAACCAGATGGTCCAATTGTATTTCAAAACAGATGGGATCATGTTATTAATGACACAGTACTTGGAGACCCCCCTTCTTTCTCTGCTTTTTCTTAACAGGACAGGCTTAAATAGCTAAACACAATGAAATGGCCAGGAATCTTTTCTCAGGGCCTGCTTAGCTGGTAGTGAGTGTGTGCAGCGCTTTGGCTTTTATACATGAGCAAGGCTTTTGAACTTGCCAGTATCCTGTACTCTAATGGCTTCTTTTTACATTCAGTCACACCTGATTTGTTGAGAATCAAAGAACAGAAGCCGCATTCACGGTGACTCAAAAAAGAGAGTCAGCTTAGTTAGGCGTGTGTGTGTGTGCATGTGAGTGTGTGTGTGTATGTTGTGTGTGTGTGGGGGCGGGGTCATGTTTGTAGCCAAGTGACAGGGAATTTATGGGAGCACTTAGGCATCTTGAAGAGTAAGTAAGAAAGAGTGAGAGGGAGAAAAAAGAGTCAAACACTTGTCTATGAGTGGCTTATTAAAAAGGTGAGAAGTGAGTGTACTGTCTGGAGGGGGGAATAATTGTGCTCTTAAAAGCAACTTCAAAAGACCAGTTGTGTTGGTGGAAAACCGTTAGCAAGCCGTGAAGGGAACCCGGAAAGGAAGTGGCTTGTGAGGCTTTTTGCCTCTCTATCAGCATTTGCTGGATCAAACCGTCTGGCCTCCACCAGGGGCGGAGGAGCTGCAGACACCATATGTCCCACTGTCTTCACGTCCATCCGTTTGTGTGGAGCCTCACAACCGCAATTGCATCCCCTCCATTAAATACTGTGGTATGTGCTACTGGGACATTGACACTTTAGAGCCTCACTTGGACTGATTTGGTCAGGGGTCGTGAAATATGCTCTTAACGCATTCAACCTTGCATCTCCTGTGTCTAATCTGAATGCATTTGTTTAACCTCATCACTGTAATCAAAAGTTTATAGTAATCCAGGTGTCATAGGAAGGTGAGTCTTGGTTCAACTCTAGGTTACTTCTTTATCCTCTTATGTGCATGCATGTATATTCATAAATATGGCACATGTATATGTTATTCATTCTCATTCTCATTAAGGGCGTTCTCAAATTATATTCACCCACAATCAAGCAAATGTTTCTAAATTTTTGTAGCGTTCTTCCAATATATGCACTTTTTGCACAGTCCTTTTTAATGTTGCTGCATTTCCTTCAGGATCAATCTATCAATCAGTTTAAGCATCAGTTTGATTTATTTACATATGCTGATGATTCTAAGTGAAAATAAGCTAACACAACTGCTAAAGGGAAAAAAGTTTAATTTTTTGTTCATTTTTGTGAACAATTTGAACAATTTTTGGGAAAGAATAAAACATAAAATTCAACTCTGCATGCAACTTAAAATACAACTTCTGCCTTTTTTTCCCCATATACACCCATCCATCCACCCATCCTCCCATCCATGCCATTCGTAAATTCAGACATAAACACCAAACCAAGCGGTCCTTGGGCAAGACTACCGATGCTACTTTAACCTACATCTGTAGCATGACAGAATATGTGCAAATCTGTCTACCACAATACCTATATATTGACAAATATGTTGTATAACAAGCACTATGTAGGTAAAATTTTATTTAATTATATTGTAATAATAGCTAGTTTACTTTGGTTTCTCATTATTTGGGTGAAAAGGAGACAAAGATTATTAAGAATTTTCCTTGAAGTTTGAGTAACTCTCTTCTGGCTTGTGACTCTCTGCTGTCTGTTGTAGATGCCCTGAGACAGTAACTCTAATATGTGAGTTAGTGGTCTGAAATGTCCATCACCACTTGATGTTTCTCTGCTTTGTGACAGGATAAAGTTTCAGTCTGTTTGGCTGAAAATGCCATGAAGTCTGTTCTGCATCGCGTCTGGCACACAACCAGACTGCCTTTGTAGTGCCAGGCCTCAGTTCCAGTGAGGATTAGTTGTTCTCTGCAAGTTTATTCTTGGTATTAGAGAGAAGACGAGATAGAGGTATTGTGGCTTTAAAATGTGCCCTGGACAATACATATATTTAGACTGGAGGTGGAAGGTGGCCATTCACTGAAAATTCAGTAAATTAAAGAGTAATAGTATGACTGTAGTGAGAGAGCAGGTGGTCCACTGCAGGGGGTCCAAAGGACAAACACATAAACTTCACCATGATCTAGGCTCTTCTGGGAAATTACTTTTGTTCATTTCAGTTTATAGAGGCAGTCAAGGGAATTTAATAAATTGGCATTCAGAAACTACATGCCAGCTCATCTCTTCATGCCTTTATGTTGGTCACATAGCAATTATTAAAGAATCAGGCCTAAATCTGTTGGCCTCATTTTTTTGTGAGGAAAAAATTCACCTGTCCTCACATAGTCTTCAATAAAAGGGTTCTATGCATAGTAGGGTGTCAAATAGAGCACTGGGCTAAGTGTATGGCAAAGCTTTTTAACTCCTTACCAAAAAAAAGCAAAAGAAGAATCAGTCTAATTATTACCTTTAATTCCATTCACTTTCCTGTTGTACATGCTGGGATCCACCCACCTCTCTGACCTTCTCTCACAGGATTACCCACATTTCCTAAACCACAATGCCTCAATGAGTTAAATCCATCTCAGCTTTCTGGCATCATGCCAGAAATGCCTCTGGGTCCATTTATTATTTCATGTTTTAACAAATTCTGTGGTTTTCACACACAAAGTGCACAACAAGTGTGATGTCCTATCTAGATTTTATGTATTTAGTGTGTTAATCATTTCGCAGTCTTCCCTGAAACAAGCTGTCAAAATGCTCTCCATATTTTCCCAGCAAGTCTAAGGGGATTCCTTCTAATATTAATTTTCTGTTAGCACTTCATTACATCTGAACTGAATTACACCCATAGCTTTTTGACTTTAAAACCACAGACTGTTCTGTTTATTTTTATTATCACTTGATTTCCCCATCAGAGACACTCTTCCTTTATTCCATTATTGTCATTAATTGAACCCTTTGAGGTCTTGAAAGAGTTTTTTTCGGCAGCAGTCTGACAATTATAAGGAGAAGATTAATGGTCCTTTTTGACATTTAAGGGTTCAGGAACTTTCATTGCCAACTGCGGCTGTAAGTGAGATGTCTTAATTACGAACTAAAGCAAACATATTCGAGGGCATTCATGAAGAAATCATGAGTGATTTAGGTTGCGAAGGTTTTCCATTTTTTCTCATCATAGTGCATGGTACTCTCATCACAAACCCTGCTGATGACACATTACTGGACTTCCCCAAACGTTAACTATCACACTGCTGAAGAGCTACTCTTGTTTCATTACCTACACTGATGCATTGCAGTTGTTGCGCCAAATAGTAAAGCAAGTTATCAAAGTATTATGTTTTGTGGCAGATATTTTTTTGTAAAGTCAACAGAGCCGCTAATGCGGAATCCATCATGCTGGGCTAAGCCCATGTGTTTCTCATGATTTGGAATTTGGAGGCCCAGATGCATTTTTCTCTCCATGCACCTGCAGTTTGTCATCTCTCACTGTCACTTGAATGTTGAAATGATGACAGGAGATGATTAAGCAGGCCAGTGATTTTGTGATATCTCTTCACCTGTACCTAGTTACTGTTTCAAACATATGTTACATGAACTGGTGAGATGATTGTTAGAAAGAAACAGAAACTTCAGTCATGTAACAAGGTTATGTAACAAGATTAAGCAATAAATACGTAATACAACATTTATGTCTAACACGCGAGATGGCCAAAAGTATGTGAACACCCCTATTAATTACTGTGTTTCAACTAAAAAACTGGTAACAGGTGTATAAAATCAAGCACATACATTTGCAGCCTCTGCATACAAACACAAACAGTTCATATATTTTTGTTCTGCCAGATTTGGCAACCCCCCTAACGCCCCAAGTGCGGGACTAAGGGGTAGAATAGTACATGTCTCCATAGTGGTAGGGGTAGGAGACATGTACATGTAGAATAGAACATGTCTCTACATGTCTCCATAGTACATGCACATAATTGGCAGATTTCATCAGTATTCTCACTCATACCCACATCTATGTTAAGAAGGGCATACGTTTGCTTTAAATGTCTAATCTCTTGCCTTGTTTTGTAAAGATTCTATACAGCCAATATTTGCATGCATTGTCACAGGTGGCAAGATCAGTATGGCTGTATTTTGACGTTTATGGACCTAATTCAAATAGTTTAGCACTGCAATTACGTAACACTGTAACAAGGTTAGGTTTCCGCTGGGAGCTCCAGCTTCCTGCCACAGTCCAAAGATATGTACGTCAGGTGAACTGGAGATGCAAAATTGCCCCTAGGCAAGAACATGTGTGTGAATGGGTTTGTCTGTGTGTCTGCCCCGTGATAGACTGGCAACCTGTTCAGGGTGTTTCTCTTCCTTTTGCTTTATGAGCACTGGGACAGGCTCCAGCAACCACCCCACCACCAACACCCATTGGTTAAGATGACCAACTCAGTTAATGAATGAATGAATTAATCAATTAATTAATTAATTAATGGGTGGATAGATGGAAGGATGGATGGATGGCTGGGCAGATGAATTAATTAATGTTAAGGGTTTAGTGTGAAGGAAAATCTATTACTATATGCTTCCTGATGTGTAACCAATGCAAATACACTTTACCACCTTTGGTCTTCATTTCAGTTCAGGACAAATGTTCAGCTTTGAATGTGGTCTTCTAATGTTTCTTGATATATTAATCTAGTCTGTTAAGATAAATCAGCAAATAGTTAGCTTTGACATTTATGAGATTAACTGCGAACTACTAATAGATTTATTTTTATTCTGTTCCTTTGCCGTCCCAGTGTCTTTGAAATACTGGACCTATTAAAGGAAATGAAAGCAATATCTCTCCATGTTTTCTCCCATAGGCACTACTGGGTCTTATTTACGAGCAGCCACCGACTTCTATAACAAAATTCAACATCCTTGCTGCACATAAGGTAAAGGTAAGAGGACCCATGCTCTGGTTTTACAGTAGAATAGAATGGATAACACATGGTCTTTAATGTTAAGCCTCTGGTCCACTGTGGAGACCCTGCTGTTTTATCAAGCTACTCAGCACAAATCAGAGCAGTCCTCTAAGTGAATAGGGGTACAGCAGTGGGCCATGCATGCCTGCACACTGGAAGCACATTTGAACTGCTTCTATCTGTGAAGCCATCAGAATGAATGTGTTAAAGAGGTGGATATCCGGTCTGTCTTCTGGATTTCCTCTTTGAGTCACGAGCCTCCGATGCCCTTCAACTTTTGAGGCCTATTTATTTGAAGTATTTGATGTTAGACAAGGTCTGATGCCGACGTTCCTTGGAATAAAATCAAGCAATAAGCAGCGGATGATATAGAATTAGAGCACTGTCAGTTCTGCTGTGGTCTGACCAAGCTAAGTCATATGAAGTACGATGAAAACCTCATGAGGAACTCACCCTGCATGTGATACCTGCCTATGGCACATTCTAGACAAGATGACAAATCAATGGACCTTGGATGTTTTTGTAAGAAGCTAAGTAAAATTAAGCAAAGTCAAACCTAGTTAGTAAATGATGAATCCTTTGGAATTTCTGGCTAATTCTGCCTGGAGTGATTTCCTGGAAAATCTTGACATCATTTACACAGCTGTGGATTTAAACAGGCCATCCTGCCCCCCTAATAACATGAGGCTGATGCTGGTGTTCTCTTATGAAAACGGTTGGGTTTTCTAATGGCTTGTATCTCGGTGATAGCTACGTCTATGATGACTTTATGCATGGTATTACTATATTCATTTTCTTTATTAAATTCCATTAAGTGATATTTATACTGTTGTTTATTTTTAACAGAAATAAAGAAGGAAATGCACACCTCAGCTGGGCAGAACACACCCCAACCCTCTCACAGAAAAGATACTTGTGATTTTGCAACCCTTTGTGCATGATTCACATCCTCTCACTGCTGAGGAACAGATAGTCTCCTAACAATTTCATGGTTACTGCTGAGCCAAGAGTTATGGACCTTTTGATTTGTTGCTGCATTTTTTCCTTGTTTCCTTTTTTCCTCAGGATGAATAAGGGTGGTCTTTAGACAACCTATTAAGAAATTGTTTTCAATTACCACTTTGGGTTGGGGTCATAGGAGTAGCATAAACTGAGGAGAAGAGTATGGTCCTTAAAGGTAATATAGCCAGCATATTGTTGTGAATGAGTATATAATTAGATCACTGGGGGGGGGGGGGGGGGGAG
>JBBIGA010000022.1:11053587-11063921 GCA_037576975.1 Alestes dentex | reverse complement strand
CCCCCCCCCCCCCCCCCCCCCCCCCCCCCCCCCCCCCCCCCCCCCCCCCCCCCCCCCCCCCCCCCCCCCCCCACAACACTTCAAAAGTTGGGGTGTAACAATTCAAAGGCATAATTATTAAATTTGATGCGACAGATATATTGGTACGGCTGGTGTGTGAAGTGGAAAATTATATGTCAAGAAATATGATCTGCTTACAGACTGCAGTATTTTTTAAACAAAATATTAGGCTCTCTGACTGTGCATACTGGAGACTGGTGAAATTCAGCCTGGTGGCTTTAAATAACTCATGATAATGCCAGGTATCTTGTAGCCCTTTGAATTTGCCATGTGTGAAAATTGTGGCAAAATTTGCTTCAGCACATGGCCGGGTTTGCATATAGTCCAACTTCTCATGGCTCTACCTGCAGCTCCACCCAGGCGATCAGAAATCATATTAATCATGTTGCTTTCTGTTGTCTGCTAGTCAGTAATCTCAGCAAGGGGGCATACTCAGGAATGACTGCCCATTCAAAACAGTAATCCTGTCTTCCACTTCATTTAGAGGTTTCGAGGTCACCACTTGTTTGTTTTACACACAGTGGAATCTTGTTTTCCAGTAGAGTCGGATTTATGCTTTTCCTATTGTTTTTTTAAGCATTTGCAGTGTGTGTGCGTAATGTCTTACTGTCTAAACAACTACAGGCATCATTTTTGAGAACTGTGTTTTATTATGCAATAGTGCTCTGCTTGTACTGTTGTGTGTAATTTGCAGCGGGTACAAATAACTACAGGCAGGATTCAGACGAACGCATGTGTTTGATTATGTAATAGTGCTTTCGCATGATTACACCAAAGGCAGTAAGTTCCTGGACAAAAATGTTAACATGAAACTTATTTTTCTTTATGGCTATGCGCTAAGCACATACACTCATGCTTTGAATGAATAGGTATGGAAGGTGCCTGACTATGCAGGCTGCAGTGTTACTTACACATGTATCCATGTGTGGTCAGCCACCAGAGAGTCTGCTATATTTATGGGCGGGATGGACAGAGGTCAGAAGACTCATAAAAGTTGAAGCTTTTTAAAAGTTACTGGACATACGTGGGGAGGAGAGTTACACACTGTCAGATTCTCCTTGGTCTGAAGAACCTGTCATTCTGCCACCTTGACCTGTCCATAGTTTTATCAAGCAGGTAATGCTGTCATGAATAAGTCATAGGCAGTGCTTTATTTCTCCCAGTACATCCACTGCTGTTTATGACAGGGCCTCTCTGACAGTACCAGGCAGAGAGGAACGACACTGGGGAGTGAAGAAGACTGAGGGAGGGTCCTCAGAGTAATGTTCAGTGTGCTTGAGGAGTGAGTAACCTGTCAGAATGAGACAAACCAGTACCACCCTGCTATCACCAGCCAGAGTGCTGTTTTTCTCCCAGAAAGTTCTTTATGGAAAAGCAATAGCTTCTAGCCACAGCTCTGAGACACGATACAATTAAGTTAGGATATGGGCACGACTGAAAAGCGCAGGCCCCTTTGGCTTTGGGACATCTATTCAAGGCTTTGTCCATGATCCTTGGAGAGTTTAAGTATTTTATTATGCATGGAAATGTTAAAGCTTTCCTCAGGCAGGCCGGGTCACTAACTTTATCAAAAGCTTGGAATGTGAAGCCTGAATAGCTATTTTTGGCTACTGTGCACCATCAGAAATTTCTTTTAGCACGTATCTGCTTTAGTAGGTTTCAATGTAGCCTGAACATGTAACAATCGATCTTTCATGTAACCTTTAAAATATTCTTACAACTGCAATCCAGAGGAAATACTCATGGAATTGATGGAATCAATAGTGCACTCGACTTTTTATTGAAAAGACATAGTTCTTTATTATTTATTGATTGATCTATAATTATTTGTTCTCGCTCAAAAGAAGTTAAAACATTCTGCATGCATGGTATGAGAGGAATCCAAGAAATTGACTGGATTGAACTGTTTAAAAAAAGCCTGAAGTCTTGGCTGCAACTTATTTCCTCCATTCTTGGGTGCCACATGTGTTGAGCATCCATTCTTTCGCAAAACAAAGACAAACAATGCCATTAACAAGACATGTGTTCTTTAGATCTGTCATAATAGGAAAACAACTTTTCTAAGTCATTTTCTTGTCAGAAATGTAGCACAACCTACATGGACCTGACATTCATATCAGTAAATAAATGCAACCCAGGGATCCACAAATATAAAATTGTTGTAAAATCATTTTTTAAAAGGAATGCTGTTGCTAAAATGTAAATGTAGATACAAATGAAGTTCTAATGGACCACATTTATCAAGAGGAAAATAAATCATTGCATCATTCTCCCTTCAACAAGTCTGAGAAATGCTGAAGGGAGGAAGTCTCTGGGAATCTGTTAATGTTCAGTGAGTGTTCCCCACAAAGTCTTATGAAACAGCAAATGGAACCAGTGGCAAACAAGCGGTATTTGGAGCAATGTCATGGAGCAACCATATTTGGTTCCCACAAGTTTCAACGGATACAGTCATTATATAACATAAAGGTCCTACCACCTTCACTGCTGCTCTGCTCTCCATCCAGCCTGCTGTGGGCTGTGAAAACTAAGAGTGAAACTTGACAGTGTTCAAGACAGATATAAAGTTTTATGACTGTTTTTATGTTTGGTTACGTTCTCTCACAGGTAAAATATCCGTTTATTCTGGTGATAAGTAAACAATTGCAGACGATAAGTAAAAGCTTGGATGACAAACCATTACTAAAATAGTGAAGGCTTTAAAGGGAAATTTAAGTCACAGAGAAGAAGTGACCAATAGTACTAATTAAATTAGGGCTTGAGCAAAGTAAAAAAAAGTAGTGATTCAGCATTGTCAGTGATCAATATAGATAAAGTGTGGCTTTGTATTCTGTTTTTGTGTATCTTGGTACCTAGTTATCAAGAAAGGGCTTGTTTATCTGAGTCATGCCCTTTGTGATAGTCATGTCATTTTTAAAGCACTTGCATGATTCTCATGGGACAGTTGAACATTAATCTACACTTTGTTTAGGTGCTCATTATAATGATCTTGTAAAACTTTATTCAAGCTTATCTGGATAATAGTGACTTACTTTATTAAGTGTTATCCATCATTAACCAGGATGAATGAAACATTTTGAGACCAAAGCACTCATAGCAAAAATGAGCTCTACATATTGCTTTGCCTTTAAAAACAGAGGAATTCTTTTTGGTGCTGTATGTTTTTAATAGAATCCATTTATATCCTTTCCTAAATTTTTCCATCATCGTAATTCTGTATGAAAAAAAAAAGCATATGAATATTTCTTTGAGTGGTCTTTGCTCTATTGCTTTTACTAAAGAACCCACTAAGAACACCCTTTTGTAAGAGTTTGATATATTTATCAATTCCTCAGTAGTAAATTGTCAAAATGAAGAAAAATAAGGAAAATTAAAGAAAAAAATAAGAGAAAAATTCTAAAACAATGATTTATGACTTGACACCAAGTTTCATCATATTGTTTAGTAGAGCACTACAATTCACTAATTCACGCTTAATTCAAAGTAGAAATTCACATAGTAAGGCCTTATAACATGCACCAAAAATGAAAAATAAAGTTCAAATTAAAGTGTTTTTTATCTTTCAAAGACAAATTGCGTAGTCTTTGTAAGACTTCAGCTGGGTACATACAATTGGTTTGTCAGCGAATAAACTGCTTGGTGACTTCTTAGAGAACACCTTTGTACATAATTACTGTCAATAATTACGACATGTCCCCCTTACAATAATGCATTTATATGTGCTTCATATAAATTGTAGTGTGCACAGATAGGCTCATTTTGTCTGTCCCAGCTGTTCTGGCCTTGCTTCTGTTTGTGCATACCACTGAAATGTGACATGTGGCATGCGTATGACCATCAAAGGCTATTTCTGGCCATATGGAGTATTTGTTCTTTATTTACTCATCATCTTCTAGAAAAAGAAAATGATGGAAATTAGATAAGAGATGTGAGACATATAAATATAAAACTTACCCATAAAGCAAACCACTGGCAAAACCTTATTTACTTTTATTTGGAAACCAGCTGGAATTTGATGCCATGAAAATAGTTCAGTAAACACCGAAAAGGAACCTTTCCTTCACTTCCCCTGAATAAGACTGCGCAGGTCAGTGACTACACATATGACAACCAGAGGCAATGGCAGTCATTCAAAGGGATTGGAAAATAACACCATTGTAATAATAGCATTATGTATTGTGTTTCACTGTGGTAATGCGGGTAAATAGGATGTACGCTCCCTAAGTTGACTTCAAAAAAAGAATATTCAGAGACAATGTGCTTCTGATATCACTTCAAACGAAAGGCTGAATGAATGACCTCAGATGGTGATCAGACTTAACCATGACTTGAAGTATTTTCACTTGGCTCAGTGGTGGATATTACATTTTTTGACATATATAAGGTTTGCCATATACAAAAAAATGAAGGCACCAAAAATGTTTTTTTTGGCCATGTCACAGGATCAATATTTTGGTTTCTTAGAGACCCTTTCATTTTTAGTAACCTCCACATAATGCATCCTCCCATTAAAGGTTCTTCTAAGAGCTGTACATTATTAGTAAGGATATAACACCATAGAGACAAAATATATTATATTCAGTCAGTTCACACAAGGGGAAAGCATATTGTCATGAAAAAAGCAGAAAACAAATCAAACTGAAAGTGTCTCTCTTTTAAACCCTTGCTGGAGGAGACAGACAGACAAGGGCTTGGTTATGAACTGAGGATTCATTACTGGCACTGAGTTGTTTTTACCACATCAGAGACTAGAAGTGCTTTTGTTAGCATTGTACTCTCTGATCTCCAGACAGACCTTTCAACCTCCCTGTCTCACCTCTATCAGCAAGGAGAGGGTGGAGAGCATTATGAGGGGTGAGCTGAACAGGTTAACCTGATGAAAAGAACATGTTCGTTTTTCAAAACCCAACCCTTGCTACCAGAAAAAAGGCTTGAGAGATATCAGTGCTGTCACGAAAAAGGACATTCAGGGTGGCAAACGATGTGTAAAAAAGGGCTGTAGATTTGAAATTGAATATCTGTCAGAGAATTCGAATTACAACGACCTTTTCTGACCTCTCAGCCATGTTTTGTTGAACATTTTGATGTTAGTCAGTGGGAACCTGACACCTCACTGGGTGCTTGTTGGTATGCACAGAGGCAGAAGTTAGTCACAGCAATGGAGGTGACGGCATACACTAGACCTGAGGCAATCATAGCTTACAATTACACCAAGAGTCAAATGGTTCACATTCAGTGCAGCTCTGATGTTGACAGTGTAAGGATCCTATAAGTGAATACATTTTCAGAGAAAACAGCTCAGTGCCAAGTATAGGTCAGTATCTGAATTTACAAATGCAATTAGGACTTTGAATCAGATTATAGCTGTACATTATGAAGCACATATGGCAGACTAAATGTTTTCATGATCAGGTATTAGGTCAAACAAAGTGAATCCTGCATTTGAAATAACTATAGTACATGTTTACCTGTCTACAACAATATATCACAATACATAATATAAAACAAGACATGTTTTGGTGACGATTTTGAAATTATAGATTTTTTTGTTGATAAATAACATTTGTTATTTTATATACAATTATATCTAACGGTTTACATTTTTTCTTTGATTTGCCTCGGTGTTTGACCAGCCATTCTGCATTTTCATTTAATTGATGTTATGGGGCTTGGATCAACTACTAGTTTGTTCTGGATATAAATGTCATAATTTTTACACACTGTTAAAAGGAAAACAGCACAGGATTTTTGTTGAAGTGTTTTTGAGGCTTGACTTAAAACAAAATACTTGTTTTGTTCATGTTGACTGTCTTTCTTTGTCCACATTACATTTTTTTATTGTGTAAAAAGTTTTTTTTTAATGGTTATTGTTTAATCATTATAATTATGTATATAACTATGTGCATTAGTATCTTACTGTTCTGTGCAACAGTCTACTTTACTTGTCTAATTACTTTACTTGTCTAATTACTTATTACATTATTATTATGTGCGACATCTCATGTGCAGTAGTCTTACCATCTGCAGTGTTCATGTGTTCCCTCAAATAAGTTTTCTTATTGGATGCTAAATCATTTCACTATGTGCAATATCTTGTTATGATGTGAAATAATCTTACCAAGTGAATATCAATATTTATGTCAATATTACTGATCCACTACTGATCTCTATTATGTGCAATAACATACTCTTAATCACTATTTGTGTTATTAGTAAATTCACTTAACTGAAAGTTACTTATCTATAGCATTTGTGTATATAGCATAGTGTATTTCATATTTAATATTTTAAATTAATTTTATTTACACTTTATATTTTATATAATTCTTGTCTCTGTGTCTCTGTGTGTCTATGCAGTCGTAACATAAGCAGTTCCCTCCGGGATCAATAGTTTTCTGATTCTGATTCTAAAATAGGATAAACAAATCAACATTTATTCTTGTACTGCTTCTTACACGTGATTTGAAATCTGTGATTTTGCACAGAACTGTCATGTAGAATTATTTTGTACTTTTTCTGTACAAACTTATAAACAGTCAAGTATGCTTTTGAACTGCCATAGTGTTTCATTTGGTTTGTGTAGACTTGGAGAATGTACAATGGAGTGTCTACGGATGCCCTTAGTAATCTAAGGCGCTGACTGATGGAGTGATCACGGATGTTCTGACACCGCTCCAGCCGAGGTTTCATCTACACAGTGAGGGCAAAGGTAATTCTAGTGTCACTGTGTTAATTAATTGGTAGTGTCATTACCTCAGGCCAGATCTCTCTCTGAATTACCTGTCCCCATGCAATGTGTTTAGGAAAGACAAGGGATTTTAGTGTTCTTTAGTTCTCATGATAAAGAATTAAATGAACTACATGTAAAAAAAAAAAAAACATGTAGAAAGCTCTGCCATTTAGACCAGTTGTTCACTGCTTTGCACATTTTTGTGTTTTTCCTGCTCTCAGCACAGATTTGGGCAACACATATCATTGCTGTCAAATCAAAAGCTTATTTAAAAAAATACAGCTTCCCTCAACATTATGTGAACATTTCATTGTAAAAGGGCTAGTAAAATTGTTCAGCCATACTCGGAATAAAATCTCAATGAAACAAGATTTAACACTGGTTTTCTTCATCTAGAAAGACACCATAGGTCGAAGGTTTTGTTCGGACAATGATGGTCTGTAGATTAAAAATTCTATCTTGTGTCTAATCAAAAAAAATGTATTTCTCAATTCATTCATTTTCCCATCCACTCGCCTCTGCACATGCTACCAAGGCCATCACTCGTTTAGTGAATGGGTCAGCCTTTATGATGGACAGAAAGGCAAATCTCCTGTTCTGAAGGGTCTGTGAGTGTTTTGTTGAAATCGCCTGTAGTCTCTTCCCACTTAGGGGCACCTGGGCCTCATTTCCTCTGTTTCCTCTCTTCCACTCCATATCTCTCCTTGAACACCACAGCACCTGATAAAACCCACTGGCCATGTGAAGTTACACACATATAAAGCTTACCAAGGATAAACTACTTAATCAGACCCATGGGGGTTAAAAGCACTGTCCACTAAATCTCCACAGGGCAGGAACTTGAAACATCCTAAATCTAGTACAATCTCCAAAGCACATTCAGATACACGCTTTTAACAAACCTCCATATAATATATGTGATGTGTACCTGGACCAATTAAATTGGTTAATTTTATATTATGTGAAACCTTCACAAAAAATGGTCTTTAGGGATCCAAATATTTCTTCTGAGGTAAAGATAAAGTAGTGTAATTATCCTAAAATAATACTTTTTATTGTGTCGTATTTCATATTTCATTTGTGTTATAACCACAGTTCTTCCTATTCTATAATTACACAGTATTTCAGACATGGTGAAAAGCAGATATGATTCATTTATAAATATGGGAGGTATGGGAGATTGTTCTGTGTTCAGCTGTTCAACTATTTAAGTGTTCTTTCAAGAAAACTGCTGAATCAGCAAAAATACCATATAGCAAAGTGAGAAATTGAGAAACATTTTTATGTAAATAATTCAAATTGAATAACTTTAATAGTTGTTTTTAGCTGCTATACATGAATCAGGCATGTGATGTGAATAACACCTGTGAAGGAGTGTGATTCATTAGGCAGCAAATGAACAGTCAATTCTTGAAGTTAATGTGTCAGAAGCAGAGAAAAATGTGAAAATAACTACGCATCTGAGTGATTTTGATAAGGGTCTGGTTGAGATGGCTAGATGACTGGGTCAGATCATCTCCAAAGCAACAGGCCTTCTGGGGTGTTCACGGTATGCAATGGTTAGCACCCACCAAAAGTGGTCTGAGAAAGGACAACCAGTGAACCGTCAACAGGGTCATGGGCTCCCAAGGCTCACTGATGCACATAAGGAGTGATGGCTAGCCCATCTTGTGTGATCCCATTGAAGAGATATTGTAGCACAAACTGCTGAAAAGTTGATACCTGCAATGACAGGAAGGTGTCAAAACACACAGTGCATCACAGCTTGCTCTGTATGGGGCTGCATAGTCACAGACTGGTCCATTCTGAGACTTGTCCACCACCAAAAGGCAAGACGGGGGAGGTAGTGTTATGCTCTGAGAAATTTTGTGCTTTGAAATCTTGGGCCCTGGCATTCAAAGTTAAAAGACCTACACAACTTTAGGCATGTGGTTAGGCGACTGATGTACACTGTGATCTGGATCATTAATCATTTGTGGGCAAAAACTGCAGCAGCCATTCTATGCCAAGAGTCACTATAAAATAGAATCTTATATTTGACTAAAAACTGGCTGTCAAAACTAAACCTTCTTCACTTTATCATTCAGAGTTATTTTTGAGTCAATGCCTCATAATGTCAGAGCTGGTTTGGCGGCCCGAAGGGCACCAAGACACCAGGTGGTTTTAATGTTTTGACTAATTGAAGTATAATACTGAGTTTCCAAGTGAAACTCATCTGATAGTGAATTGGATGATGTAACTGGGCGAAAATTGATCACGACTTCTGAATATGCCATTCTATCCAAGGAGTCTAAAGTTCGATTACGCGACAAAACAACCACACCCAAACTATTCTCACAGCATGAAATGTAAAATTTATATAAAACGTATAATTATTATTTGAAATGAATACACTTTAAATGTGGGTGTAACTGTTGTTTTCGACAAAAAGTTTCTGGTGGGATTTGTGTGATGGGATGTAGTGTCCTATAAAGCTTGCTCAACCTTGCAACAGCTTCCTCAAAAGAGCGCATTTGTGGGCAGAGCATGGATTGGTCAATTTTATGCTCATTTGAAAATTGTAAAAATAAAAAATAAAAATAAAAATTTAATAACAAAGACTCTGTGGTCATTTGCATCCTGTTTGACTGCAAGATTGCCATGCCCAGATATTTGTGGGATTATGTAACCTCTTTTGAAATGCATGAATTTGTGCCAAGTGATGAGGACATTACACCCTTGCTGATAGCGCGATGCAGGTAGATACAATGATCATTTATTCATCTGCCCCTTGCTTTCCCTGAAACCAAAGCTAATCCCACCCATGCATTATTCATCTTTTGTGAACACATGGTCTATGAATTTTTCAGCATTGGGCAGCCAGTGTTTTTGTTCCCGGGGTGCGGATCACTTAGCTGTATTGAATGGGTCTGGAGGGTAATGGCAGGTTAAAATGTGCAAAGGTCAATGCCACTGGTAAAGATAAATGTTTGAGTTGTTGTGGCTGTATGCAAATGCAGCTCTTGTAAACACATGAAATTAGTAAATTAGATTTTGGTCATCACATTCATATACTGTCACGTTCACTGAACTAATGTAATGGTGCCCATATCTTTAAGCCATGATTAGTAAACATGCTTTCTGTTTTTAGGATGCTGTTAGCCTTAAATATTTTCATTTCACTACTGGATCAGGACAGAGATTGTACAATTGTAAAGGTTACTGCCAAGACTTTTATTTATCATATATTGCTCGAATAGCTTGTATTAACATGCTGGATTTAAGAGTTTCCTCTTCTAAATCTAAATTAATCATTAAAGAACTCTTGGGTCAATTTAGAGTAAGATAAATGTGGGCTTTGAAACGAAGCAGTATATTTACCCATATTTAGCTTTCAACATTGAACGTAGGAACAAATAGCCCTTTTGGAGGCTTTTACTGCCTGAAACTAACTCTCTTTTAGCTTCACACAGCACAGCGAAACACCTGAGAGAGAGAGAGAGAGAGAGAGAGAGAGAGAAAGAAAGAGAGAGAGAGAGAGAGAGAGAGAGAGAGAGAGAGAGAG
>JBBIGA010000022.1:11026542-11042618 GCA_037576975.1 Alestes dentex | reverse complement strand
TGTGTGTGTTTGTGTTTGTGTGCGCGCGCACGCGCGCGCGTGTGTGTGTTTGTGTGTGTGTGTGTGTGTGTGTGTTTGAGCGTGCGCGCGCGCCGGGGAGCTCTTCAGCTCATCGGAGGCACGGGCGCACAGCTTTCTTTTTTCTTTTCTTTTTTTTTTTTGAGTTATGGATGTTGACGCATTCCTTTCGGACACGAGGGAAAGAAGCAGGTCCAGACCATTAGGCAGCACCAGCAGTGTTCTCGTGGGGCTCTGCCCCCTGCCCTCTCGCCTTCTCCCGGCGCGCACTCCAGCATGTTCCTTTCTGTGAGGCTATTCGCAGTCCTCCACGCGCCAGTACGATGTGCAAATGGAAAGTGACGCAGGGTGCCTCAGCCTGGTTCCGCCTGCCCTGCGTGTGCGCGCTGCTGCTGTTCGCGCTCCTCAGCTCCTCTCTGCCTGTGGCCTGCCATGGCGCGCGCAGCGGCAGGCCTGTGCGCTCTCCTCCTCCTCCTCCGCCTCCTCCTCCTCCCAGGGTGGCCACCAACTCGTCCTCGTCCTCATCTGTGGCGGCGGCGGCGGCGGTGGTGGTGGGGCGCCATGTCCGCAGCTACAGCCACCTCACGGGAGACGTGCGCAAACGCAAGCTTTTCTCCTACCAGAAGTTTTTTCTCAGGATTGATAAAAACGGCACCGTCAACGGCACCAAGAGCAAAGACGATCCGTTCAGTGAGTAGCTGCACAGCACAGCACACCTCACCTCTCTCTCTCTCTCTCCCTCTCTCTCACTCCCTGTCTCTCTCTCACACACACACACAAACGCACACACGTGAGTCCCATAGGCGCTTACACGCAAACGCACACACGTGAGTCCCATAGAGGCGAAATGTTTCCGAGGATATGGCACAGCTTATTTCCTGTCTCCTTTGATTTGTTTCTCAAACACAAACCCATAATAAGAACCTTACCTGAGCTGGCAGTGGTACCAAGTCATTTGAGTGTGTTTGGAACTTTTTCCTACCTAGTTAGACCATTCTGTTTTTATTTGGATTTTTTTTCCTTACCCCCCCCCATCCCCCGCCCCCCTTCATGTTTTGGAGCCTCCATTTGTTCATAAAAGGTTTTCTGGATCCAGTTAGGCATCTCTTCAGCAAAATTTCTAAACACTTTGACCACATTGCACTTCTATTATCATCATCACTGTGGCTCTAACCCCTGTAGCTCAAAACCACAGTCCACTATAGCCGTGCCGTAGTGTAATGTAACACACATGTCATCTTGTTCTAGTTTGAAAACCATTTCTAGGATTGATGCCTCATCTCTTCATCCCGCTTTTTTAGTTGAAATGGCCTGTAACTCTCCATGTTAAAGGTTAACTGTACTTAAGGCCAGATTTGCAGCGCAAGGCCAGAGCACCTGGCTGGCACGCTGAAAAACTCCCTGTGCACTTTTCCGTTACTGCATTGCACACACATTGGCCCTTAATAAAAAAAAGGCTTTGACATGTGGAGCCCATGTGCGTGGGGTTGTGTTACAGACAGTGTGCTGGGGCTCTGTGGGTAGTTCAATTAGCTAAACTGCCACTTAAACACGTTGGGCTGAAAACCTCTGGATGAAGATGTAACACAGAATGATCTTGAAACCTACTTAGAAATTTGAGCAGTGATTTCAACAGTTTGGTCAGGTAGTCTTCAAATAACCACTGTCTAGATAGACTTCATGTGGCTTTATATCACCTGTAGAGTTGAAACAGCATCTCTGTACAGCTTGATATGAGTTGGATCCCACCAACTGCGCACCACATGTGAATGCGGTGTGGTTGACGCTTGGTGCCACAATGACCTTAAGGCACAAGCCATGCTGGTCATAATGTTCCAGCCACTTGCAGGAACATTTCAGAGGGAATACGCATCCCGTCTCCTTCCGAAAGTGTGGATATGGCCTGGAATGTCTGTGGGAGGCTGAAAGGGGAACCACTTGGTGGTGAATGAATCATTTCTCCAAAACACATTGGACCTGAGCCACTTCCAAAGCCTTCCCCAGCTTTTGCGTGGACACTTCAGAGAGTGTCTGTGCCCACAAGGTAGCAGTAGTGCTCTGCCCTTAAAGCAAACCAGATTGGCTCAGTCTTTAAGTGTGACTCGCGACAGACGTGTTTGCTTTATTTATTTTGTAATCAGATACCATTGTTTCCCCCACACATGCCTATAAAATGGGCAGAAACGAGTTGGCTGGGATGCTACGGCATCATGTACTGGAAGGATATCAAAACGAGTGTCTTGCAAAACATTTTGCCGTTTGGAGCTGTTGATGTTGATTTAAAAGAAATCCTCTGCATGTGGTAAAATATTTCTCAGAAGTGTGTGCAGCATGTTGCTATATATCCACAGTAGGTTGTTCTGTACAAAGTGATGTAATGATGTTAGTCTCAGGGCCACAGAGTTCAGTACAGTTCAGTGCCATTATTACACTGCTGGGGGTTCAGTTTTTGGAGAACGATCCAAAATTTTTACAGCCTGGAAAATTGGAATTACTTCCATCACCATGTCTTTTTTTCTTTAGCTAAAAATTCCCCTAATATGTATACTTACATTACTTTAATTTAAAAATGGCATTTTATTCTTCAGTGTATAGCAATAGATTGCTATTGAACAATGCTGTTTACTCCAAGATGCCAAATATTGCTTTACCATGTGGAAAAACATTTAGAGAAGGCTTAAGTATGACAGAGTGTACCTCTTTCCTGGTTGCAGAGTGAATGTGAGTGTGTGTGTGTGTGTGTGTGTGTGTGTGTGTGTGTGTGTGTGTGTGTGTGTGTGTGTGTGTGAGCAGCAGAGAACTGAGCGCTCTCCAGCCGAGTCGCGCTCTTTCTTCCTACTCTTCACAAAAGACCTGTCTATGTGCAGCTTGTAATCCAATCCCACCCATATTGTTTGATTTCCCTTTCAGAATCCATCTGCTCAGTATCACTTTGTCACATTGTGTTTGTGACTCTCATCTCCCACAAGTCAGCTTTGGACATAGCCCCCGTGCTGGAGCTCCGAGCTGTCTTCAGTCCATAGAGCTTACCAAACAACAACCTCACTGTGATGCTGAAACATACACATGAACGGCCCGTTCAGCTGAGAAAGCAAAATCAGTTTGCCTCAGTGATGACCTACAGTTTAGACTTTCTTTCCTTCATTTGGACTCACATTATCTGTTTCTACTTAAGGTGGTCATTGTTTGTTTCTTCGATTAGTGTCTACCCAGAGTAAGATTTTGCTGCTCACAACAGTATTTTCTTTTTTATCATCAAAAATAACGCTTCTTATTTTGGAGATTTTGCTTTTCTTAAAGGGTTCTCAGTTTTCCTCTCTTTAACAACCTTGTGGACCTCCACACTATCTGATATTGAATATTTCAGATACCGAATGGGCTCATTAATAAGTTAATATTAATATAATACATTAATATTGGCACACAAACAAGTTTCCTTTTAGATCTTACCTCAAGATTTGATTATTTGAGACAAATAACGATCAGAGCAGTGAGAGAAAGGAAAGAACATTTTAAGATCCTAAATTGGGATCAGGCTGAGATTAGAGGAAGGCTTGATTTCAAGACATCTTTTATTGAATGTTCTTTTCCTCTGGGTAAACTTTCAATAACCCAAGCCAGAAGGTAAAGCAAATAAATGTTCTTGTTTTGATGTATGGTTCTAGAAGAACTTTCAAATGGTGTAGAACTTTTCCATTATGTGAACATAAAAAAGGTTCTTCATACTCATAGTTTATTTTCATTGAAAGGTTTTTTAAGGCTCCTATAGTGGTTCTTCTCTGATGCCTCTCCAAAGATTTTTCTTCCACACCTTTATTTTTCAGTGTGCACACTTCTAGGCATAAGCAGCCAAAAAAAAAAAAACTTTGCTGTTAAAGTTCAATCTGGCAGGCCCGGCAGGAGGAAATTCTTAATGAGGATCATTAGGCCTTGACAGCTTTGACTGAGGGTATTTAGCAGTTTAGGGTTCAACTACTGGTTGTGAGGTCCAAAGTGCAGGGGTCTATCCAATCATCATGTCAACTGGTGGGCAGTGCATCAAACAGAGGTCGGAGCACTGGTCATTTTCCCCCTACTCAGTCCATTTAGAGCCAGTGGAATCTAATAGTGCTCAATTATGGATACAGATGATGCCTGCGGCAGTGAAGTGTTTCTAAGCCAAAATCAATTGCCCAGTGGTACTCTGCTTGAAATGCTGCTGATGTGCAGTCTGCTGTAGAAGAGTATGCTCAGGACATTAAGAGGGGTAACACCTAATTTGTCAAAGCTTGTTTTTTTTACTCTGCAGTCTTCAGAGTGTGTAGAACAGAGAGTGAGCATTGTTATTTTATTCATTTTTAACATAGGAGCACTTTTCTAAGAAGGGATTGCCACTTAATTAAGCATCCAGCTGTGATTGTTCTAGCTTTTAAACCCATTACTTTTTATTCAGTTGTTAATTGTAAGTATTATTTAGTAACTATGATAAATAATCTGCTTTGAAACTAGTGTAAAAGTTATGTAGGAAAGAAAGTGAGGATCTGAAATGCGGGCCCAAATGCAGGCCTTAAACTGGCTTTATTGCTTTTGCTGCTTGTGCAAGTTGCATGTTGCACATTGCATAGAAGTCCATGCAGCCTTGATGTTTCTGCACAGCTTTGCACACTGTTCAAAAATATTTACATTTGCAAAACTGTGCATGGCATAATTCCAGTAGTTAGACGTGTAATGAATAAGAGCACAACAGACTAGCTAAACAGAACAAATGCAGGCACCAACACCCATTCAAACATCTGCCATGTTAACATTAGCTGGCTAGCTTACTAGTTACCAAAAATAATGTCCATAATGTGTCGATTTAAATGAGTCAGTAGTAATATTGAAGTGATCGTGTGACACATTGTCAACATTTTTCATACAGACAGGTATATTTGCTGCTGAATTTAAAACACAATTCAGGTGAGATGTAAGAGTCAAGTTAAAACAAGTAAAATTTTGTTTCAAGTAAGATTCTACCAAGTTTCAGTATGTAAAGTCGGCTTTAAGATTTAAGGTGTCAGATAAAGACAAGGGAAGGTAAATGTTGCTAGTATAAATAGTTAAAAATGTAATCTTGTCAAATAAGATTGGGGCAATATTACAGTTTTTATTATTATCATGTAAAGTTAAGTCTCAGTATACCTTTTTGAGCACATTTTGATGTCAGGACATGCAAAACACTGATCACATAATCTGTCCTGTTTAACTGGATTTCGAGCAGTGCAGTGTGTAAATCATTGAAAAAAGTCATCCCACCTCTAATCATAATTATTGCATATTTGCGTAATCACAATTATTTGAGCTGAACACGATAATTTTCCAGAGATGCTTAAGGAAAATGCATGTAAATGAAAGCAAACAGAAAATAAACTTAGAGATGTCATTGGACTTATGAAAACTACAAAAGTTAAAACTTCTTAGTGTTGCTATAACACCCTTAGGGGGCAGTGGTGAGTAAAGTTTGTTTGTTTAAGCCCAGCTGTGTTGTCAGTTGGGAACTTCTAAGTCAACGTCTAGGATATGAGATAGCGAGTTAGGAAGTTCTGTTACAATTATTTATATAGGAATTAACAATCCACTAAAATTTAATGGAACTATCAAATGTTAGTTCAACCATAAGAGCTTGTGTTGTGCTGTTGTCTGTGTTGCCTAGGCTTTTGGGCTTAGTTAGGAAGCTAGTGTGATGTGAAATTCCTCATCTGTAGACAATGATATGACAACAAATAGTTCTCTTGGTAGGAGAATCAACAGCTTCTCATTATGTGTTTGTGTGTGACGTCAATACGATTAATTTACATAATGAGATGTCTAACATAATTAAATTAGGACATGGTCTACTGTAATAAGTATAATTACAGGTCTGTGGCCGCACATTCCTGCTACAACTATGACTTATTGTTGTACTACTTCTGAGTTTGTGTGTTGCCTCTTAGCCTCTGCCATTATTTATGAACCGTTTCAGAGAAGTGATGGATGATTTTTTAACAGGCTTGGAGAGATGGGACCAATATGTGTTCACTGAAAGTGTGAATTTATATTTAAAAATGCCACATGGATATTATATAGTGAATATGATGGCCAATTATAGCTGTCATAAAATCTTAACCACCCAGGCCAAAAAAGTCATTTATGAGGAGTGAATTGATGCACAAAACATTCATGTCAATGTTTTTTTTTCATTCCATTACATGTTGGATATTCTCACAAGATATTCTCTCCTTCAATTCACAAATACAGAGCCCACATTTTATAGACCTCCAATAGACGCAGGGTCTAACCATGCAAGATACAGAGCACCTTGGCATGTTTCATCACTACTTTCCCGTTGTACTAACCCTTTGGGAAAAGTTAAACTGCAAAACCTCCACTGTGCTGTCATTAAAGAGATTTAAGCAGTTATTTTGATAGGAATTAGCCATACATTGCTCATTAATGTTACTTATTACATGAATGTTGCTTATTTTCTCTTAAGAGCTCTAAAAATGTCAATTTCTCAGAATCACAAAATTTAATTTATCCCAAAGGAAATTAAGTAGTATCCTGATTAAATTGAAGCCTGCCTTAAAAACTCACTTTGGTAATAAAACTGTGCAACATTTGTACATATTTTGTAGCAACTTTCTACATCTTACTTTAGTTAAAGCCTTGTTTTTGTCCTGTTCAGAGTTTATCACCAAGGTATGGAAGACCAGATGTATGTCTAACCTTTGACCCCATAACTTAAAGCACAGGGCTGTTTGTGCCAAGGCTGGTGCTGGAGAGAAACATCCGTGTCTTAGTAGTGCTGCTTGCCTGCCAGTCTAAAGGCCAGATCACTAAGTATGTACCCCTCCACTGACCTGTATAAGACAAAGCTTTTACTTTACAGGACTGACAAGTCCTGACCCATTGTCATTGTATGTACATTGAAGTACGAGATGAACTTTTCTGAACTTCTTATTTATACAGCTGAAAAAAGATCCCAGTATAATAATAATCTTTGTGTACGGTCTTTGGTCGAATATTCTTTTTATTACAAATTCAAATGCAGAGTTAGATGTGTTTTTCTGTGCGGTTTTTAGTTTAACCAAAGTCGCCTGGGACACAGGAAGCAGCGGCATCATGTTCAAAGTTGCCATTATTCTTTACTACTTTTATTTATCTCTGTCCTGCTTAACTTGCTGAAAACTTATTTTACAGTTGCTTTCAGCAAGCTGTGATATTTGGCCTCTAATTCATGCTTGTGCCCACCATAGAGCCATCCCAAAATCTTCAGAATAAGATACAGATTTACTGAAAGAACCACAAGCTCTTACCCCATCAGACCAACTGACCAGCCCATTCTTCTCTCTTTCAACAGGACTGAGCTCAAAGTGAAATGGGCTGATGTATGATCATAAATAAGCACTTTTCATGTCATCGATTTGGTCTGATAGAGCACAATAGAGAAGTGTTTCTACACTCTGCTGCTTTGTTAGTGGATATTAGGGTTAGCGCCTTCTTTGTGTATGTATTCTGAAGACAATTCTGAAACTTAAGAAGGTTTCATCAGTTCTTGCACTGTGTACCATAGAGGAATCATTTGATTGGAATTACAGCTCATCTGAGAAGCTCAAAACTGAATATAATAGATCTAATTTAATGTATTTAAATTGTTGCTTCAGGTCAAAATGCTTCAATGATGCAGCTTTACACATGTAATCCACTGAACAAAACACAAAGAGAACGTGGTGAACTTTTCCCCAGACACGTCTTCACATCATCACTAGGGTGAATTCCTTTGTGCAGTGTGGTTGAACAGATGGTGGTTGGGGGATCCTAATGGAAGCATCAAAGGTAGTTAAGTGAGAGAGGCGATTTTGCCAGGGATGCATCTGGCTGGCCCGGTTTAGAGAAGCAGGCAAGAATGCTGGCTAATTACATATTGCATGCACAAGAGGCAGGGGGTCCAAGCAAGAGGGAGGGAACTTATCCTAGGGCAACTGGTGGCTGCAGCTAGAGTGCTGCATTTCATCCTCACAGATCCTATGCCCTGTCCTCCTCCCTCCTCACTCTCTCCCCCATAGCTTTACTAATGCAACATGTTCCCAAACACTATTCCACTGCTCCCCATAGACCTGGGTGCCTGCTCTGACATTTAAGAAGGGACTGGACAGCAACATATGTGTGTGTATGTGTGTGTGTGTATGTTTTATTTTTGTATGCAGATGCTGGTAGGACAGTAATGATACAGGTAACTTAAATTCTAAGGTCAAGATTAAATTTTTGACCCTTAGGTGTTTGAATGTCCAGATTCTGTAAATATGTATACTACCTAGACTGATTTGCCATTTGGGTGTGCATTTAACCCTTGATACGGGGCATATCAGCGAAGCAGTTTTAAGTTTTGATATACTGACTTCTAGACACTTGAGTATATACTTAATTGCTGCACATTGTTATTATCATATATACTAACATCAAATATTCACATATTTATTGTTTGTGAACATTTCTTGATAAATTGACCAAAATTAAGTGGAATAAAATCTCTAGTTCCATTACAATTAAGAACTTATTTCCGCCTCCAATAACTACTATGTTTGTGATTTTGTTGCAACAGCTGTGAGATGCTTGTGGGTGTCCATTTGCATCACATTTGGTTCACATGATTTCATGTCCCTCCAAGGTATCTGTATTACATTCATCTTTCCTCATTAGAAGAAGCTGTAGCGCTTCATCAAAGCTATGTGTACTGAGTGGATGACAGGAGTTTTGTCATTGGTTTAGGGAAAAAACATGGTATACTTCAAAGAAAGGCAGTTTTTCAAGCTTTTTGCAAGAACAAGGACTTTGGGATGATTGAAAACAGTAGTTCAGCATTTTTTAGCAAAAGCAAATCTGTAAACACAGCTCCAAAAAACAGGAATTTTGTATATATATATATATATATATTGTTATCGTAGATCGCTGTGTATTAAAAAAAACTTGTGTCTAAGAATTTCATTAATGGTGTGTTTATACCTACGCCGCTCCCCTTATGCCATATGGATGCTCTCAAGCTCAAGTCAAGAGACCAGATTTATAGGGAGTGACTGACATAAATATCAGGTGTAATTTATTGCTGTTTTCAGTTTCCCAAGGTGAGTCATTACATAGCACAAACTGGCCTAGTTAACTCATACCTCACCATGAAAATACAAAATTTTGCTTTCAAATGAAAAATCTCTCTCAAATGAAATCTTCAAACTCAAAACATGTTCTTCATATCACTAACATCGCTTTTATACACATTGCTTTTATTAACCATTCTCCCTTTAATTTATAGAGTTGCGTTGAATCATGTTTTCCTGTTAGTTTTGAAATAGCACACGTGTGGTTTCAGTACATTTCTTAAGAAGAACGTCTCTGGCAAAGGTAGAGATGTGGAGAACAAGGCAATAAAGAAAGATATATGAAGGCAGATGTGAACTAGACATTTAGCCTTTCACCAGATTTCCACTCCTCACATGACAAATTGTTAGACGTCAGAGAAAGTGGAGTGCGGAATCCATACAGATAGTAAATTTGGAACAAGCCAAAATGAAGAACTGTGGGTGATCCATGTGTTGGGAGAGAAGAGTAAGACATTTAAAAATCTTTGAAAAACACACTTAAGATGATTCATGCTCACAGTATTTATAGTGTTGGATTGGTTTTAGAAAACATGCAACTGAGGAATTGTCTTTACAAATCCAAAGGTGCTCTTACACTGTTCTCCAGAAACTAGAGTGCTGTTGTAAGCCTCTCAGAAAAGTCCTCATATTTCTTCTGTAAAACATTTTCTGCTTCACAGATTTAAAGTTTTAATTTACAAACCATACATTCCTATTATTAACATATGCTTTTAACACAGAGAGTTTAATCCAAGATCATTCATGTTTTTGACAATACATATTCTGCTTGTTTATGCTGTGGTGAGGAACACTGGTACTTGTGAGAAATGTTACATACACTTAATACATTTAATACTGGAACGATACTGTAACACTTCAACAACACTAAAGTCAAGCGTTGATTGTTTATGTCTTACCAAAAAATTTCATCAAGGAACAAAGAGCTCCACACAAAGAACTTTGTGCAACCTTCTTTTCCTACCGTAAAAGCGAAAGCAATTTCACGCCCCTTCTTAACTCAGTGGATCTAAAGGCAGTGGTTAACAAGAGCAGAGGACTGGGCAGAATATACTAATGAGAACATGGAGTGGTCTGTCCACTCATCTCCTGGAGTCCAGGAGCCATAGGCCCACAGTATCCAGATCAAAGGTGCAAGACAGTGTCATTGGGAGCCAATGCAGGGTCAGCAGCAATGATGGCTTTTAATGGGGACCCTGTTTCCTTTACGGTCTGGGAACCAGGGGGCTAATTGATAAGACATGTTCTGTCCCAGGAGCACCAGCTCAGCGTTCCCAGGACAATTACGCACCCTGAAATAGATATATTGCTGAGCTTGTTAGAACACTGAGACAAAAAGGGAAAGAATGGGTATTGCAGTTTTAATGTCTGGAGGCCCATGTTTTTCTTTCAACCAATCTTGGCACAAGCCCCTCTATATGATAGCATTATAGTTTTCGCAAACAAATGAACACATAGGGGGCCTGGTAAGCTGAAGTACATGTGGGTCTCTTTCACTAACTTATAGGCCTTGATGCAGGCCATGCAGGGCTACAGCTATGAAGCTGCAGGGTTTTTTTAGAATTATCACAAGATGCGATAACGTTCACTCTGTCACCCTGCCAAGAAAACATAGACTGCCATCGAGCAATGGGGGTGGCCACCAACAGAGCCTGGAGCAGAAGCCAGGTCCATTGAGATCAACACACAGTAGACCACAGTCAGGCTGTGGTGGACCACCACTGGACCAGAACTGGACCAAACCACCAGAAGGAATAACCTCAGACACATGACCAGTCAGGCAAGCTTTACAGAGCCTGTACACCATGCTTGTTAAAACCAGGTTGCTTTTAAGTCATTGTAATCTGAACCCTACAAGGGTATAAACCAAGGATACGTGCAGGATTAGGTTGCACCACAGGTGACATTTTTCGCAAGCACCTTAGCAGATGACTTAAATTATGCAGTGGGAGGAACTGGACCAACGGATGATATGAACGTAATAAATCACTAACTCTGCCAAGAGAACAGTTTAGTTAATCACTATTGTGCATTAACACGTCCCTATGTGTAGAAGTGTCTGCTGCTTTGAAAGTGTGAAATCATGGTGGGTCCTGCTTTTATGAATCTGCCACATAAATTCAAAACAGACATGTTACATGTGCAGGTATTTTTCTAGCTAATGTCCAAAAAATGTTAATTAGGTAATAGAGCCTGATTTTTTAACTGTCAGTTAACCACATTTTACAGTAATTAACTGACACAGGCTAAAAAGTTACATGAAAGAGATTCAGGCTTTAAGAGTTAAAAGTAGAAAAGATATAGAAAAGCTGTTTTTAGAGATGCTTTTGTCCTCAAGTTCTTCATGCATAACTGTTTTTCAGCATGTACGTATAAACAGAGAAAAAAAGTCTGGCAATTAACAAGGGGGTTGTAAAATTGTTTTGATCCTGCAGACCACACCAAGCATGTCAAAAAAGAACATCTTAAACATGTGCCCTTAAAGATGTGCAGTAGATTTTATTTTGACATTTGGACACCTCAAAAGCCAACCACCAAATATACTGATATTAAGACTTAGATATCAAAACTCACAGAAAGTTTGTGTGAATTCGTGTGTATTCCACCTACACTTTTAAAAAATAAAGGTTTTGTAGAGAACTAAAAGTGACACTTCTATGGCATTGTTCTGTAGAGTTCTTTTTTTGGTACCTTTATTCTGGAGTGTACACGATTGTGGCATTCCACCAGCCAGCTTCATGCACACATCTCTTTTGGACCACTGCTCTTGTCCACACTGTCGCTCTTTGATTTTAGATTATTCTCTTCTAATCCCACCAAGTCTGTCATCCGGGCTCTGTTCTTCCTCGTTTCATTCTCTCGCTCTCATTCACAAACCTGAGGCAAGGGAGGAGAGGGGAAAGCTGACTAGATTCTCTTACATCTCCCTTCAATGGGTGCAACCTGAGTCCATGTGGACGGGGGAAAACTCTCAGATCCTGCTGAATCCTTCTGTTGTGGCGGAGCTGCCGAGCTTGTGCAGGTGTGGCTTCAGGCTTTCAGAGTGCTTCACATCAGATACATGCTCTGTATTGTTACATACAGGGGACAGAAACGTGTGTGTTTATTTTTCAAACTGGACAAGTAGGAAGGTCTGATATTCTCTGGTTAGTGACATTAATCTTCAGTAATTTGGTGACAACTGTTTCAGTGTGATAGACTGAATGTGGTGTGTTCCAAGATTCAGCTGTTCTGGTGAAGCTATAGGTATTCTTAAGCCACCTTTAGGGGCGTAGTCCCCCAAATCCCATATGCAAATAATACAGGATCAGGCTGCCCCATGTATCAGCAGAACCTGCTATGGTTTAAGGCTAAGCCCTACTAAAGTGTAATACTTTGTGAGTTTATGTAATTTCCTTTAAAAGGAAAAACAGCAATACTTGCAAATCAAGTCAGTAATGACTCAGAAATGCTCTGATGCTCTGGAAGGCTGGGGAGGCAGGTATAGGCATCACTGTTTTGACACAGACTCTTGGAGAGGCTATGTGAATATACAGCTTGGACTTGATGTAAATTAGTCACATATTTCTCAGCATTAGTGAGATCCTGCTGGTGTAGGTCTCATCTCTTTCAGTGATGCTCACAAAAGTGATTTTGGTGCTCTTGTTTAAAATATATCAAAGTGTAGATCTTACATTTGGGAATATACTTATAGACTTAATTTTGTTAGTTTGTCTTGGTTTCAAAAATAAACCAAAAGTAAAAAAATAGTTTGTTGTGCTTGTGCATGTCTGTTTCTGAAAGAGCTCTCTCAGAGTGTTTTTGGCCAGTTAGGAGAGAGATCAAATGGATCAGCTCAAACAGTTGTGTGTTCTACATGACTGGCAGTGGGAGGCAGAGGCAGCCTGTGCAACCGCCACTGGGATACTGACAGGGATTATAAAGGAATGCAGTGATTACACAAATATCAGACAAGATTCAGATGCATATCAACAATGAATTTATCCTCATGAGTGCAATCCACTGGAGTGAGGCTCACTTTGTGACCTCTCAAGACCTCTTCGTTATTTTTAAACCTTATAAGAAAAAAAAAACTTATAAGGTCATTGTATTGTTTGTTGGTAGATAAAGTAGCTTTTGTCATATCACCAATACGTTTTTCTTTTTTTCATAGGTATACTCGAAATCAAGTCTGTGGATGTTGGAATTGTGGCTATTAAAGGACTTGACAGCAACTACTACCTTGCAATCAACAAGAAAGGGGTGGTGTATGGAGCGGTAAGTTCTTTTACAGCTGCAGCCACATGGTAATGAAAGCTATTAATAAGATTAGCGGCCCCTCATAGTCACGCGTGAACACATCACAACACACAGTGTGAACAGTGTGAAATTCTTTCTCTGCATTTAACCCATTCACCAAGTGAAGCAGGGGGCTGCCACCAAAAAAGGGGGGGCAGTGTGTGAGGACAGTATGTTGCTCAAGGATGCCTCATTGATGATACTAACAATGGTGGGATTCAATCCTACAACATTCTGATTGCAGGGGCAACTCCCTAACCACTAGGCCACCATATGAAGGGGAGTCCATATACTGTTTCCACAAAAAAGATTGTCAAGCAACAGAGATGTATTTGAGCACCCACCACATCTATGAGAAAAGAGAAAATACAAATAAGAACTTAATGCCTCATTGAAGAGTTCAAGAGATGCCAGGATTATCCTAATGATGACACTGAATTCACCTTACACTCAGCAATATTTCTAAAGTGCCATTCTCTTTGCTACTATGTTTTGTAAACAGCAGTGTTAGCTGGTTCTTTTTTAAGCAGGTCTCTGTAAGATCAGTGAAGGCCCAGGGCCTTTGATGTTGCTTGAGCCCCTACTCTTCTTCTCATGTCTCTAGGCCCTTAAAAAGCCTCAGGTCCTTTTAAAGGACAGTTCCACTCCATTGCCTGTAAATAATCCCCCAGCAAAAGTCGGTTTCGGCAAAAGAGTTCTGTCATCTTCGAGAAAGTAAGCTGAGAAGCCTCTCTTCCTTACACAGTAGTTTCTCCCCAAATACTGCTCCATGTAGCACCATTCCATTCACCATCCAGCAACACAATCCACAGCTCTGCCTTTGTTCCTCACCCCCTCCAGCTCCACCGGCTCCATTCATCTGCTCTCATGAATTGCAAATGTTACCTGAAACAGGAAAATGTAGCTTAGAGAAGTGAAATAAAAAGGGGGGAGAACCCTCAAAAGAAAATAAATAAAACAATAACAATGACGTACAGGGTCCAACTTTCACTACAGCATTCAAACAAAGATATCTCACAGACATTGGGAAACATATCTGAAATACTTATCTGTTGAGCTTAGAATGCAGTTATCGCATGATAATCCTTGAGATCTTCATATGGACCAGTTTACCAATCTAGCTACTTATGTAGCTTTGTAGCTACTGTCTTGCTTGAGAGCTATCCAACTTTGTCTTTGGTGACACTGAATTAAATTCACAGCTCATGTTCTGTTTCTATTGTCCAGAGGGAGTTCGGCACTGACTGCAAGTTGATAGAAAGGATAGAGGAAAACAAGTACAACACCTACGCTTCTGCAGAGTGGAAGAACAAGAAGAAGCCCATGTTTGTGGGCCTGAGCGCCAATGGCAAGACAATGAAGGCCAAAAAGACGCGAAGAAAAAACACAGCCACACACTTTCTGCCCATTCCCATTCCATAACCACAGCTCTGTACATGCCCCAGCCCTGGGAACAGCTAACTGCACTGAGGAAAGACTTGGAATTTTCTACAATATAAAAGGACTTTTTTTCTTTTTTGAAAGGAAGGCACTATGTAAAGGAACTATATGAACTCATTCTGGTTGATGTCATATATTTGTTTTTAAGTTATTGGCACCAGAGAAAATATGAGAGGCTTTTTGACACCAAATCCTTTCCAGTGGGTGAAATGTTGGACCAAAAGGACAGAGGGGGAATGGTTGCCCTCTTACCCAAACAGACTAAAAAGACATTTCACAGAGTGTATTATTTGTGTGTATTTGTGTGTGACCTTCGGCTGCAGTTATTTATGCTGTACTACTCATGCAAGACTTTTCTAAAGGACGTTTGTGCTCTCTGACTCAGTGGTCTGCTAGTAATGCAAACATGCATCAGAAGCACTTGCTTGAGGTGCGAGAATGAGAGGCCAAGTAACGACATTCTATGAGGAGAACTTAGCCAAGGTAGCACTATAGCTTAAACAACTCTAACAAAACCTTATTTACATGCAAAGCCACTGTATTTGATAGCTCCATTCTTTACCTGACTGCTTTTGAATAAATTATTTATTTTATGTAATATTTAAAGGAAAGCAAAGGCAAAAAACATTGAATGGACATTTTTAAAATCATTTATGCTCCTCTTTTTAAAAGCTATTCTATCGGTTAAACATGAATAAATAAATATATTTCTCTTTACCGCAGAATTTGTGCCCATTGTACATTGCTTTCACATGGGGTAAACATACTGTGGTTTTATAACTCTGGAGGCTAAAGTTGACTAGTAGAACATCTTTACAATATCAATAACATCTTTACTAAAGAACATCTTTACAATAAAGCAAATAAATACTAAATGTACCTTTTAGACCTCAGTTATGCATGGCATTGTGTCAAAAGGCTATCCTTCATTCCATGAGGATTTCTGTGAGCTAATCTTTCAAAACACACAAATAATAAAGCCTAACATGCCCAGGATAGTCTCCACTTACAACCACAAACATGTCTAGCACATAATTGAGTGTCAGTCACAACAGAGACACTTCACTTAAATACCATTTAGGTTTCTGTTGAATTTGTGTAATGCCAAGTAATGATGATCTAATTGACAATCTTTACCAAAGAACACAATATTCATTCCTCTCTAAACAAAATATACATTTATTTACCCCT
>JBBIGA010000022.1:10991504-11011846 GCA_037576975.1 Alestes dentex | reverse complement strand
TGTGTGTGTGTGTGTGTGTGTGTGTGTGTGTGTGTGTGTGTGTTTGTGAGTGTGTGTGTGTGTGTGTGTGTGTGTTTGTGAGTGTGTGTTTGTGTGTGTGTGTGTGTGTGTGTGTGTGTGTTTGTTTTTGGGTGAAAGTGCTTGTTTACAGTGGACTTCATGTCCAGTGTATGGATCATTTTCGGCATTCATATGAATTAATTAATTGAGGGAGATTGATGGTCGAATGACCATTTGAAAATCTCATCAAGTAATTTTTTCGTACCATTCTTTAAATTATATACTGTGTGTAAACACCTACAATGACTCAAAACTAGATTGTCTTTTTAGACTCCTACTTCCCGTTTGTCCTTAGTGAAGCAAAAATGACCTTCTTGACTGTAGGTTTATTGCTACACAAAAAAAAAAAAAAAAAATTGGAAAATGTTGGAAAAAACATTTCAGGGCTAATAGCATGCCCAACAATATTATGTTTAATTACTTTTTACAAAGCTTTTTTAACTGAAAGGTAAAAATAGGCTTAATTCTTAGGATTCATTTGTGAATTCATATAGTAATTCATATGTGACTGTTTATACAGGTACTTACATATCATAGACAGGGAATTTTTTATTACACATTTTATTACTAATACACATCTAATACACACACATATATATGAAAAAGTGAAAGCAGCCATTCTGTCATAGGTGAACACACCACAGCACACAGTGTGAACAGCATGTAACCCATTCACCAAGTGAAGCAGTGGGCAGCCAGGAACACAGCACCCAGGGAGTTGGGACGGTACTTCGCTCAAGGGTACTTCAGAGGTGCTTAGCAGTCTTGGGAATTGAACCCACAACTTCCTGACTGAAGACCCTAACCACTAGGCCATCAGCTGCGCCGGCTAACCACTAGGCCACCAGCTGTCCAGTCATTGAGTGGGAATTACAGCAGCAGCATAATTTTTTTGACCCAAACCAGGTATTTGATATTACCTATAAGTAATACTGGATTTCCATGAGGAGAGGTCCGGAAATAGTGAAAACACTGACACCCATAAAATCACTGTTTCCTGTACATTGTTTTTTGTATTCATTCTAATTTCAATGTTTTTTTTACTACCATGCTAAACAGTTTTTAGATAGTACTCTCAGACGTGAACTGTTGCACAGTATTGTATATGAAAAGTTTGTGTGTGTGTGTGTGTGTGTGTGTGTGCCACAGAGAAAAGTACAGGCAATGGGTCGCAGACTCTGAAGCACTGCTGGTCTGCTAGTGCTCCTCTTCAAGGCCATATTGCGTCATTACCAAACACCAGCATAGACATCTGGCCTTGACATGCTGTTTCCCTTTTATCACCTGCTCATAGCCCAGCAAAATAAGCCTGGTTCCCCTCAGAAAGATATATCCTCTCCCCTCTGCTAATTACTTACTGTATGGAAGAGGGGATGATTTCTAAAATTGGAGACAGCAGGTACTTAAGTGTTGCAACAACCACATGGTCTTTCTTTTCATTGAAAAACAACAATTAAAGAAAATGTAAAAATAATGAATGGATCAAAGAAATACATTAAAATGTTTTTGAAATTATGAACTTTATTTGGGATAGTGAGCAAACTCTAAATATCTCTTTAGGGACATTTTTACCAAATAAAACAACAGGTGAAAAGACAGATAGTAATGGGATTAGACAGGCAATGATCTCAAGAGCTAGACCACAGGTTTCAAAAAATGAGCTGAATAGGATTTTTTTATTAATATTTGGATCATTTACTCATTTTAGATACTTGGACAACCACTGAGTATTTGGGTTGAACAAATGTAAACCACAAAATATGATATGCTGCGTATAAAATAATTTTGAGAGTTAAGGCCAACTTCTGTCTTCCAGCAGTAACATATGTTTAAGCTCTGCTTTCATAAGGTGAGGTGAAACTCCTCGTCTTCATATTTTGTGAAAAAATGTTGTCACTGTGATCTTTATTGAGAAATCCTTATACATTGTTCTGCCTACTGGGTTAGATACTGAGCAAAACTTTCTGGATTCTATCCAGAACTGCATGAAATGAAGTCCAACATCCCACAGCCTACAATGCCAAATGCTAATAATCAGGGTTTTGAAATGTCAGAATCAGTTGAGGGGAGCTGTCCTAGACATTTCAACAACAGAACTCAGAGCTGCAGTCAATCATGCCTAGACAGAGCAATATCGGAACACACAAAAATGAGAGATTGTGTCGGTGATTATAGTTGGCAATTTTGCTGGTTTAATATCTGGAAAATGAGTAAGTTAAATAATGGTATATTCTGAGATCCTTGGTGTTGGGGGTGAGGCATGACTGGTTCACTGCTAAAAATTTTATGAGATTGCCAAGGTTTTGGAAGTCTCTTTAATGAGACTTCCAAAACCCTGTGCCTTCACATATATGCAGCACTAAACCATGTGTGCTTAAGAAATTCTGAGAAAACGTTGCTAATACTGTGTGAAATAATGAGGTTTATAAGTAGTCCTGGAATTAGTGGGAGAAGGATATCTCATTTGTTTCTGATATGAAAAAGAGAAAAAATTCAAAACACAGTCACAAACCATAAAAACGTTGATTCAGGACTATTTCTTTTTCATGTTCATAAATACTACAAAACTGCAATTAAAACTCCAACTGATAAGGGCTTAAAAACTATATATTTCTATTCTGCTAATAGGTTTATTGTGATGCTATAATATTGAAAGAATGGCTTGAGTGTAAGCCTCTAAACCGTAAGAAAAAGAAAATGTGAAAGGAAACAATTTATGACTTCATTGCCATATGATAAGGTAGGAAAGATGCATATTTCTCTTGAGGCCTTTAACAATAACAGTCTTCAAAAATTAACATGTATCTGTTTGCCAGGGATCCGAGATGTATTTTTTCAGCACCTTAACCTCTTATCCTGTGGTACTTTACTGGTAAAGGCTTGCCAAGTGTACACATTTTAAAAGTCTCCTTTAGCAAATGTGAAACACATGCTTGCCACATATGTAAGCAATAAACATTTTTCTGGCCCCATGTCCCCAATTTCAGCCGTCACACAACATAAGTGAAGATAATAACAACGATGACTGCCCAAAACACATTTATTGCTTTTAATTATATAGTGGGGGTGTGTTTGCCCAAGGTCCAGTGAGAAAGAATCAACATGCTGAAGCTCAGTTATGGAGAACTTAACAGACATGATACCAATGACTTCAAAGTAATGTTAGAGTATGGAACTCAGTTGTGGTTTCTCATGGCAAATTATTTGCTATGTTTAAAAGCCACTCTGCCAAGTCATGACATTATCATTGCTTTTACTTTTTAATGAACCATGGCAGACATAATTAGGTGTTAAATATACAGTCTTAAAAAACGAAGGTCCCCAAAAGAGCTCTTTACAGTGATGCCATAAAAAAAATACTTTTGGTTGTGTGAAGAACCTCTTAGTAGGGTGATTTCGATACTTTAAAGAACCAGGTTTCGGTAACTAAAAGTGGTTCAATTGCATGGCTCCACAGAACCCTTTTGGCACCTTTATTTGTAAAGTTGGTTTCATGCAGTGAAAGTCACATGGAACTTTATTTGATTGAACTTACAGGAAACTTGATTGTACTTGAGTGGTATAATGTAAAGCATCCTACAACCTATTTGAGACTTGGCCACAACACTTGCAAGCATTTTCAAGTAGTTTTCTAATTAAATGTGTTACATGCAACTTTGTTTTTGAGTTGCTTCATGTCACTGTCGACTTTCAGGTAGTGTAAGCTGTGTGCTACAGTAGTAAGTAGTGACATGAAAGTTCTTGAAAGAACTTGTTTAGACTGACAAAAGTTATGAAAGGAAAAGAACAGCTGATCATCTCCACAGTACTATCCACACAGTTTCATTCTTCAAACTACTTGGTCAATTATTGACTTTCTAGAAACAGTGGCATGCTTTTTGTGTGGTCATTTGAGCAACAGAGTATTTCATGTAGCATCTGTTGTGGGTAACTGTGAGTTATTAGCGCTGAGTCAGGAGAGACTGAGGGGAGAGGGATTCCTTCTGCTGCAGTGACATTGCAAAAATTTACCAGTGTAGTAACCATGAAGGAATTATGACACAGACGATATGTTGCATATGTTACTAAAAGGTGGGAGGGAAGGGAAGGGGTCCTGGAAAAGGAAATCAAGAGAAGGATCAAAACATATTTCATAAAGGCCTCCTAAAGAAGAGGGCTTGGAAAGAAAATAAGATAATGAGAAAGAGGAAGGACTGCTATGCTCACTCAAGTCTCTCTCATTGGATTCAATTTCCTTATCTTTCCCTTCTCTGTTTTCTTTCCAATATTCTCGTTCCATATTTTTTTTTACCTCTTTTTTCATGCAGGACTCCAAGTCATTGCAACATGCACTTGAAACTAGCAAACATATTTTCAATGTCTGCCCTGGGTAATGAATCCCACATGTTTTTAAAATGTGCAGGCTTTCTTCTGTGAAATTGATCACAGTGATGCATCAGTTGGTTACACTTTCAGTTTTAAGCTCCCCTACTATCATTCCACCAGTTTTGCACACACACAAATAATTTGGCTTACTTGCTAACATAGCAAGTCATCTTCCACTACTACTAAAACTGTCTCTTTCTCATAAATCTGAGGTAAATCTGGTCAGTCCCTTATGATCTTTTTCAAACTCTTATAATTACTGAGTTACAGTTGTGTTATTAATCTTACAGGGCCTATATCCTACATTTTACTGTATGTAATTTTCCCCCTGAGGTCCACTAACATTTGTGTGGTTTTCTCTACCGAAAGAGTCCTAATTTATTCTAATTTTACAATCTCGCTTTATTCTTTAGAATTAAACAGACTGTTTCTATGCCTTGAAGACTAATAAATGTACATGATCAGTTCTGATTTGGTGCCCAGAAGAAAAAAATCCAGACCTAAACTTTCACTTCAAAGTGCATGGGTGGGCCTAAACCACATGACTAAATAGATTTATACAATGAATTCAAAATAGGTATAGATTGCACATATTCAGGCTGCATGGACTGGGGAATGGACCGTTATGACACGTTATTGATGTTTACATATTTCATGAAGCGGGCAGACGTGCTAAAAGAAAATAGATAATGAATTGCTGCATCAGCAGAGAGGCCTTTTGAGATGAGAAATCCAAGATCTTCCCTGAGCTCTGCTTGGCTTCAGTCTATTTATTAACATTTTATCTCTTGAATGCAAATAAACCAACACATTTTGGCAGTTTGGACCCTTTGGCTTCATGCTACTGTTTCAAAGTCCCTGCAGGTATCTATCTCTGAGCCATTCTCCACGTTTATTTCCTAGCCCAAATGTTCTTTTAAAATATATTTGCCCAGCCGTTATATGTAATCTATGTAATCATCAATATCCTATGTTCAGTGCAGTTCTAAACATTCTGAACAGATTTCATACATTCTTATATTCAGTATAGATAGACAGATAGATAGACAGAATATATAAACATACAATACTGTCCACTGTCCTTAAAAATACTATATATTCAACATATTGTGCTCTTATGGTTAAAAAAAAAATACTATACATACTAAATTAAACTCTGTAACATGAAATTAATTATCACAATCAGATAATAACACCTCCATTAACCTTTCCATTTACTAATAGAAATGATCCAAAATGACTTGGAATGAAATCTTGGAATAGTGGTTGTTATTAAAAAGTATTTTTTTGGAAATGCAAATCAGAGATATTTCAGTATACTTGTTTTGAGGTAAGTTATGAAGAATTGAAGTGTGAACTTAAACTTAAAGGTTGAATGGATTGAAGTATGTTTGAAATTGTTGACTTCTTTTTACCTTCATATAGGATACTGTATATCAAAACTTCAAATCAGATTGGCCATTTTAAAGTCCAGGCATCAAAGTAGGCTTGTATTGGTTTGTCTGCCAAGGTCCAGGTTAGTTGACACCCTTGATGTACAAAGCTATTTCTTTCTTCCTTTTCTTCATCAAAGAGCTCCTTCTCTATCATGGCCTTAAAAGCAGTCTCCTTAAGCAGCAGCTGCCCTCCCCTACTTCTCTTTCCCCTGCTGAAATGTGGACCTGCTCACTCTGAGGGTCTGTCTTTTCTCACCTCCACTCATTTAGGCCTTGATAAGAGCCCTCCAGCTGGGGCTCAGCAGGGCTGCGACGCTTCAACTCGCAATGCTTCAGCGCGCCACGCTCATTTCCACGTGCACCGATTGGCCCACAGCATCACCTCTCATTTTACAAGAAAGGCACTTTTAACCATATGTACACAATACAAATTAAGTTTACCTTGGCCAGCGAGGCTTAAAAGCCAATGTCCTCAACCCTCCTTTAAAAGAGCTAAATAACTGAGGAGGGTCTGACTTCAAAAGAGAGAGGAAACCAGGGGGGAATGTGTGTGGGTGTGTGTGTGTGTGTGTGTATGGGAGGGGGTGCTAGGGGGCTGAGAAGTCTTACCAGACTTAGAAGTCTCAATATAAGGTAGAAGAAGGCCGGGCACCATGTTGTGAAATTACCCAAAGTGCCTGTTACACTGGTGCTATATATTTCAGTGCCGACATTTTCTAAGTTCTTTGTGATGATGTTGATGGTAATATATATATATAAAAGAGACATTTGCACACATCCCACGTCATTTATGTGAGTACCCATGTGCTCACTGCCAAAACCATATCAAGTGAATATATCTTGGATGTGTACAATATATATATTTCTCATTATGAAATTCAAATAAGATCATAGGATTATTCAACCAGTTCCTAGACATTTAAGACATGTAAACACTATGATAGATATTATCAGATTTATATTGTAGATAACTTTATTTCTCTCAAGCATTAATTTATAACATAAAACTGTATTTATAATTTTATAATAGTATATAGTACAATTATATCAGAAATGCATATATGTAAAAAGTTAATCATATAATGTTCTTATAACAATCTTTTAGTGAGAAATATATTTAATATAAATATAAATAAATATATTTATTTTGTTGTTTGTTTTTTTTGCACTGCTGTGTCAATCTATTAGCACCTTGGCACTAATGGAACTAAAAACAAAATCTAATAATAATCATAATTCTCACCAGTTTTCACAAGCATTTAATTACTAACTCAATTACTAGATTAATGGCACTGATCTGAGCAGTGATTTATAATGAAAGCTTGAATGGTAATGCCTGCACACATCACACATATCCTACAGCACATATCCTGGCTATATAAAGACTGGCATGTGGTTAATGGGGTTAGTTTCCACTGGTGTTCGCATATGCCCCGGCTGTAACCTGTGGGGGGAGGCTGGTTATGGCACACTGAGCCTGCTGTCAACCTCCATTTACTACGGCCCTGACAGCGGTCTCCCCACAGACCCTCACACACAGGCTATCTAAACCCCACTGCAGGTCCAATACAGCCCCAGTCTCCCTGAACTTCAATAGAGAACTCAGACACTTTATAATGTGATGAAAAAATTACAGCATGGCAAGTTGTTTGAACCATAATAACTATCCAGAGTGCGGGAGATTGTCTATTAAAACATCTAGCACAGCTCTATCTGAATACACTCTTGGTGCCAAATCCCCAGTATTGTCCATGTAAACCTGATATAAAAAGAAGCAATTTATAGTTGCATCTTTTTACTTTGTGTTGTTCCGAGGTTTTCCCCCTTCATCGACATTTTTATTTCATAAAATTATGATTTATGGGACAACACATGGTTTCAAGCAAAAATAAAATCCATAAAGACTTGCATAAAATGACTTCAGAGTAAAAACCAGGTGTTCAATTAGCATACTGAACCGTTGAGAAGAACTTTGCAATCTTGCATTACCTGAGACTAAAAAAACACATCAAATTCAGCACAAAGGAACTTCTCCATCTGAAACGAGTGAGTGTTTGTGGCAGCCAGCGGTAGTCTATCCAAGGACCCCTACTGCTGTGTGTCTGCTCTGACCACAAGAATGACATGGCCAACTTTATCTGATGTTTTATCAGCACCCACAGGCTTATCTCCTGATACATCCTCCATCCCCACAATCTGGTAGGAGATAAAACCAAGATGCTTCTCTAGTGCTGTATCATATATGGCAGCAACATGGTGCTTCTGGTCCCCATCCACTCCCTAGGCATACCTACAATGCCACAAAAATCCATGGGGCTGGAAGAGTTTAACTATGACCTGACAGAATAATGGCAACGCTAAGAGGACCTGAGCTGGATTGAACTGGGCTGTAGGGGAGGGGGACGGGGAGGGGGAATGGGGAATGGGGCTTCTGCGTGAGAGTCTAGAATGTGGGACATGTTCCAGTTCCCACTTAGGTAAGAAAGTGTCATTTGCAAAAATGATTATGCTGAGGTAACTTAACCATTGTGATCTTTTATGCAGATTAGATGCAAGCAGTAACACACATTGTTATATAAGAATTCAAATAAAATTTTGATATTTTCAAATCTTATTACTGTCATATACACGCAACTGTATTACTGACACACATTATCTAATGTTTATTCAATTACATTTGATTCCTTAATATCTAGTTACTGTTTTTGACTAAGATATTCAGAAAAAACATTTTTGGTTTAAAAAAGAATCATGTTTAAAAAAAATATTTGTGCGTATGAAGAACATTTAATACATTTAAGGAACCAAAATAAAGGTTCTATATCAATTTTATGTCATGTAGAGTTCTTCAACTTTAAAAAGATTTCTCACACATCTCATTTACAAAAAACAGTTCTCCAAAGAACTATAGTGAACCAAAATAGTACTTTCATGGCTTTGTGTGGAGAGCCCTTTTGGCACCTTTAAAGGTCGTTGAATTTTGTTTAATTTTCTTTCACTTTGTAATGTCATGTTGGTGCCCACGTCTGTACTACTTTGAAAGTTCATGAAAAAGAGAAATATTAAATAGACTTCTGTTTTAATACTGATAGATAAATGGTCTGTTCCATTGAATTTCCACTGATGTCCTATACGTTGTTAAGTACTTCAGACTTTGAGGTGCTACTTTCCAAGTTCTTTGGAAAGGCAATTTTATTTCAACTGAAGTTATTGTTTATAATGAGGATGTCACACACACCAGAACATGTGACGTCAATAGGTCTCGGAAATGACTCACGTCTAGACTATTTAAACAGGAAACACGGGTTCCTCTGCACACAGACATTGGTTTCCCAACCCATCGACGTGTCTACTCTCTACGACTCTCGACGTGTCCACCTTCATATCCTAAAATCGCGTTGCCGGATAAATAGGAGTGAAGTGCGATGTGTTTCTCATTAACCTATTCCTTTTGTCTGAGTTTCAGCCACAGCGCTACCCCACGGACCGGAGCCGCATCGCACTCCTCTCGTCCCTCCACACCGGCCAGGCAGCTGAGTGGGCTACGGCGGTCTTGAGATCAGACAGAGAGATCGCGTATTCTTACGCCGAATTCACCAAGCATCTCAAGGCCGCTTTTCAGCATCCTGAGAGCGAGGTGGTGGTGGACTCCAAACTCCATCTCCGCCAGGGAGACAGGCCGGTTTCCAAGTACACGGCGGAGTTTAGGACCCTCGCGGTCCAAACCTCCTGGTCGGATGCAGCCCTCCGCACAGCCTACTATGAGGGATTGTCTGCCAGGATGAAGACAGAGTTGGCTGGCCGTGAACTGCCGGTGACGTACGAGGGAATGATAGAGTTGTGCCTCCGCATCGACCTCCGACTCGCCTCCCAATCCAAGCCAGCACCCCGAACCCGGTTCTTCGATCCACCTCACCCGAGTGTCACCTACGTACGAGCCGCACCACCACCACCTCCTACTGCCTCAGAGGCCCACTCCAGAGCCGGGGAACTCATGCAATTAGGACGCACCTCCCTGAATGTTGCAGAGAGAGAACGCCGCTACCGCGAAGGCTTGTGTGCCTATTGCGCCTCCCTTGACCATCACCACGCCATCTGCCCTCTCCGCCCGGGAAACGGACAGACCAGGTAAAGAGGGGGAGGTCTTTGCCTGGTCCGATGGTTGCTGCTTCATACCTTCCAGCCGTTTCCCGATTTAACATCCAGGTATGTCTCCATCTGGGCCACCAACAGATCGTGGCCACCGCCTTTGTTGACTCGGGGGCGGCTGGTAATTTTATCGATCAGGCTTTTGCAGCCCAGGTGGGGATTGAATCTGAGGTGTTATCTCAGCCTGTTAACATCACCGCCATAGACGGTCGTCCCCTGGCCTCCAGTCCCATCACACGTCACACCAAGCCCATCATCCTGTGTCACGAGAAGCACACTGAGTCCATTCAACTCCTCCACACCTCTCTCACCTCACCTCCTATCATCGTTGGACACCCGTGGCTTCTCCAGCACGACCCCCTCATCTCTTGGACCCAGCACAAAATTCTTCAATGGGGACAGACCTGTCAGGAGCTGTGCCTCCAGGCGAAGGCTGAGACGTGCTCTGGGGGGTCCGAGGCCCCCAACGTTGACCGGAAGGCCATTCCTGTCCCGTATCGTGACCTGGCTGGGGTCTTCAGCAAGAAAAAGGCCGTTCATCTCCCTCTGCATCGCCCTTATGACCTGGCCATCGACCTCCAGCCAGGTACGGTACCACCCCGCGGCCGTCTATACTCTCTCTCCGCAGGGGAGCAAAAAGCCATGGATGATTACATCTCAGAGGGTCTCCGCCAGGGCACTATCAGACCCTCCAGCTCCCCTGCCGCCACAGGGTTCTTCTTCGTAAAGAAAAAAGACAAGGGTCTCCGTCCATGTGTCGACTATCGGGAGCTCAACAACATCACCATCAAGAATCGTCACCCGCTTCCACACACCAATACCGCCCTGGACGCTCTCTCTGGTGCCAACATCTTTACTAAACTAGATCTCTGCAGCGCCTACAACTTGGTCCGCATCAGAGAGGACGACAAGTGGAAGGCGGCTTCATCAATGACGTCCTCTGTGATTTCCTGGGCAAATGGTCTTTTGCTTATTTTAAATGACATTCTCATCTACTCTCACTCCGAAGCCGAACACATCCAGCATGTCAGAGCGGTCCTGAAGAGGTTGCTGGCCCACCAGTTGTTCTGCAAGTTGGAGAAATGTGCCTTTCACCAGCACACCACCACATTCCTAGGTTTCGTCATCTCCAGTCAGGGTGTGGCCATGGATCCCCAGAAGCTGGAGGCTGTGCGTTCTTGGCCCCTACCCACGACGCTCAAACAGCTGCAACATTTTCTGGGGTTCACTAACTTCTATCGGCGATTTATCCGGGGCTTCAATTCAATTGCAGCACCTCTGACGGCCCTCACCAAACTGCAGTCCGGACTGTTCTGACTCACCCCCTCCGCCATCCAAGCCTTCAAGACCCTCTGTCAGCTATTTACCACGGCACCAGTTCTCCTCCATCCAGTCTCATCCAAGCCGTTCGTTGTTGAGGTGGACACCTCCGATGTGGGCGTAGGAGCTGTCCTCTCACAGCTAGGTCCAGACCAGAAACTCCATCCATGCTGTTTCTTCTCTAGGAAGTTCTCTCCCATGCAACAACGATACGGGTTAGGGGACAGTGAGTTGTTAGCCATCAAGTGGGCCCTAGAGGAATGGCGTCACTGGCTCCAGGGCGGTGGTGACCCGTTCATGGTCTGGACCGATCACCAAAACCTCATCTCGATCCGGCTTGCCAAGCAACTCAACCCCAGGCAGGCCTGGTGGGCCATGTTCTTCGAACAATTTAATTTCCAACTGTCTTACCGCCCGGGGTCTAAAAACACCAAGGCGGACACCCCTTTCACGCCAGCACCAGGCTGAGAGTCCCCGGGTGGATCCCGTGCCTGTCCTGCCTCCAGACATCATTTTGGCTCCTCTCCAGTGGGGGTTGGAAGACAGAGTCCGCCAGGCTCAGACCTTGGATCCTCCTCCTGCCGACACCCCTCGAGGACGTCTATACGTACCACCTTCTGTCCGTCAGGAAATCCTTCTATGGGGGCATTCATCGGCCGTGGCTGGCCATCCAGGTGTTGCTCGCACCCTCTCCATGATTCAGAGAGCCTTTTGGTGGCCTTCCATGGCCTCTGATACCAAAAATTATGTTCAAGCCTGTGACACTTGGGCCCATAACAAGACCTCAAACATACCCCCTCCAGGCACTCTCTGGCCTCTTCCTGTACCTCATCGACCTTGGACCCACATCTCCCTGGACTTCATGACCGGACTCCCCGAGTCAGACGGGAAGAACACCATTCTCACCATTGCTGACCGGTTCTCCAAGGCTGTGCACCTGGTGGCTCTGACCGGACTCCCCTCAGCCAAAACCACCACCGAACTCATCATAGAGCACGTAGGCCATTTGCATGGGTTCCCCCAGGACATCGTCTCGGACAGAGGGCCCCAGTTCACGGCCAGGTTCTGGCAGGCCTTCTGCCGTCTGATCAACGTCTCCACCAGTCTCTCCCCCGGTTACCACCCTCAGACGAATGGTCAGACGGAGCGGGCCAACCAACAGCTGGAGCGCTTTCTCCGCTGCTTCATGGCGGATCGACGGTGCTCCTGGGCACGCTACCTCGTCTGGGCGGAACTCTCCAATAACCTCCACAAGTCCTCTGCCACCGGACTGAGCCCATTCAAGGTATGCTGTGGGTACTTTCCTTCCGTGTCCGACCATCCAGAACCAGAAGTGGAGGTGCCCTCTGCCCAACAGTTGGTCCGCAGGTGCCGGCAGGTATGGAACAGTGCCCGACAGTCCATCCTTTGAGCCAACGCCCACTACACCAAGCAACATCACCGCTGGCACCCTCCGGGACGATTGTTCCACGTAGGTGACAGGGTCTACCTATCCACTCAGCACATCAGAATCAAGAAAGCTCTCACCCCGATTCATTGGTCCCTACAAGATCACCAAACGCCTGGCTCCTCCTCCTCCTCGGATCATTGACGGTGGTCCTGTGTACACTGTCTGGCAGATCCTGGACTCGCAACGCCGCGGCCGTGGTACCCAGTACCTTGTCGACTGGGAGGGCAACGGTCCTGGGTTCCCTGGACGCTTCATCCTGGATCCATCCCTCATCCAGGACTACCGTCGTCGGGTATCCTCTTAGCCGGATCCATCTGGTGACAGTCCTGGAGGGGGGGTACTGTCACACACACCAGATCACGTGATGTTAATAGGTCTCGGAAATGACTCACGTCTAGACTATTTAAACAGGAAACACGGGTTCCTCTGCACACAGACATTGGTTTCCCAACCCATCGACGTGTCGACTCTCTACCCCAGCTCTCGGTACCGTGAGTACTTCAACTTGCTTGAGTCCAACTATCGCCTTACTTACCTTTTCTGTGTGTGTAGAGAACGCAGATTCCTTTGGTGGGAATCTTTACTCCTTCTGGAGCGTTCTCAGAATAACCGCATGATTAACCAGCTCTCTAGTGTAATCCGCGTTTGGGCTCCTCCGTCACGCCACATTTGGGCAACTCTAGTTCAGCGTTCTGACTCTCAGCGCGACAGAGGATAACTGAGTATGAGTTTAATCTACTCCACTCTTTAAATTAAAGGTGCCAATTTGTGAGGGGTCCTCCAAGGACTTTTATATTATGTGGAGGCTCTTTAAACTTTAAAGAGTGTGCCCTCCTCTGATGCAGAGTAAACTTTGCTAAGCATATTTGACTTAATCCAAAGGTTCCACTGTACTTGCTTCGTGTAACATCAGCTTGCTGTGTTTGCATTGCGAATGGCCAGATAAAATTGGAGTCTCATTTCCAATCAAAATGAGTTAAGACAAACCCCAAAAAAAGTGAGTAAACTCAAGAAGTTTGTTTTTACCTACAGTCCAGTGTGTCAAACTGGAAAACACATTCTACAGACTGGAGATAAGGACTGCATATTTTGTGTCAAAAGCAAATGAGGAATTTGACTCATTACATTGTTCCATGAGCACATAAAATGTTTTGGTATGTTCCACATGCTGTTATTTTCAACCATAACCTGGCTTCAAGCCTTGACTGGATTCCAGTTTATTTTTTCCCTACAAAAATACCTGGCAGATCAGGTACCAAATGAAAAGGTTTTCCTTTTTTCACTCATTTTTTTGGCTTTGGGTCTCATGTTAGCAGTCTTACATGTCTACAGATATTACTTAATACCTGCATACTTATGCATTCTTTCCTGACACTTTCATGAGGGTGAAATTAGATGGGAAAAAAATGTTAAATCGGACAGACGTAAATATGCAGGGAGACAAAAAAAAAATCAGCAACCGTGCGAAATGGAATTTAAGTCTTCCCACAGAGCATGGAATGATGAAATGACAACAACAGCACCTCTTTAAAAGGTAAGTGGATTGTGTGCACATAGAAGCCAGTGTGTGATGACAAAGGGGAAGAGGTCACAGCTCCTCTCCTCTTTCATTCTGTCTCCATCTCTGCTTCCCTGGAGAGGCACTTTTTCTAAAAGCAAAGCCTGTTTGTAGTTACAAGGTTTGTTGTGCTGCTCTGTTTTGTAGGTCAACATGTCCTCCTCCCCATTAATTGGAGTCTCGGTGTATCACGCAAAGTGAGCTGCAGCTGCTTCGCATTACAGTGGGAGGGGTACCCTGTAGAAGGCCGGACATCTTTGTTTGGAACACACTCTCAGGGGCTTCCTACAATGTCCATGTTCGCTTCTGCTGACACCCCCACACCCCATCTCGCACGGCTACCAGCAACATGCCACACAGGAGCTAAACCACAATTCTACTGGATCCAGTAGATATACAGAATTGCCTTTTCCCGGGATAAACCCTGGGGGTCAGTCTGGCACATGCTCCATGTTTGTTGTGTGCTTCCCACACACACTCCTTAATGGTCCCTTTGAGGTTCAAAGTGTTAAAGCATGTTGTTCAAAGTCAACAGAATGTATAATTTCTTTCTTTGCACTTTCTTTACACTTTAAAGATTCTTCACACTTACTCAAAATGGTTCTATGAAAAACTCTCAGTGCTATTGACAGTTAATGAGCATTTTAATAAATGTCATGTTTCAATAACAGTGTTATAAGCACGGCATCTGATAAATCAGATGTAAAGCGTTTTACAGGTAGTGAGCATGTATTATTTACTATTTTTGTGATTTAATGTCTGTGTGTTGGTTGAACCATTTTACCAAATGTCTCCTCAAGGAATAAACAATTTGATAACATTTAAAGGTTAGGTACTGCAACATTATTATGTTTGTGAATCTGTTTCCTGACATCTAGCTGAAAAGGCTAGCTAGCTGGCACCTAGATAATATTTGGATCGGAAAGAATCAGCGCAATAAAAACCTTTTTTATGAAATAATTAGTTGTGAGACCGTATGATTTTAATTTGTCTTCCTTTAAATATTTGTATGAGTTTTCAATTGTTGCTTCCTAAAGCACTAATTAAAATGACTAAAATATATTTTCATAGCTTTATGTTGTCCTATAACAATATTATAAAATATACTTTATTGTTTGTACATTGACATTCTGGTTTTACACCAGACTTTTAGCCTGTATGTAGTTCTTTTAGTCAGAGTGTACTGAGAAATTATGTGCTTTTATATTACATGAAGTGGGGGTCCCTAAGAGCACACATTATATGTTCCTATCTAAACAACACTACACAGTATCAGTCTATCATTCCATTAACAGTAAATAATGATTAGAACTTTTTTTTTCTTTCAGGCCTCATTTAAAATAACATGGCTAATCCAAACCCAGTTTCCCTGTTTTCCAGTGATATAAATGTCAAAATGACCACACAGGAATTGTTACATTTGTGCATTGTACAGTGCATGCCTGGTCATTCATATCTTTATGCTTCTCTTTATGTTTCACAGTTAAATGCGATGTGTGTCATTTGCAGGGTGCTACAAGATGTTTTAAAAGAAATGATCAAAATATATAAAAACTAAATAAACGGTATGTTTCCTTTCTGGAAATCTGGTTTTGGTCTAGTTAACATTTACAACACTGTAAAAGACTCCATTTGGTGTGATTTTATGAGAAGAAAACAGAACAAATCAGTCCAGTCAAAACATGAGCAGTCTGCAAATATTACTCAATATCTGTGGAAAGTGGTGTCAGGTTTGTAAGATGTTCCTTTTGAACAGAGTAGCAGTACACATCAAGCATGGGCTTATAAACTTTATTAATGTAAACTGAAATATTATCATAATACCATGATCCTGAAATATGATTTTTTTTTTTTTTATCAATACCACCCAGCACTAAATAGGCCCTAAATGTGGGTGTCCCATGAGGCAGGCAGAATGGGGCTGTGGGGGGCCAGTTCGTGCTACAGGATGACTGGTCTTGTATGATGAGTGATTTTACACGTGTGCTTATTGCGCCAGTGCCAGGTGCCTCAGACACACACAAAGCAGTGCATAAACAAGGCCATTATTGCACTGACAGATGTGCTTTTCTATGGAATGTGTGGATTTTGATTGTTAATGAAATCATCAGCTCTTGGTGAGAGACTGTGAAGGTGGCAGACAGTGTGTAAAAAATGCTCTTAATTCAGCGTGGCTTAGTTATATGCCGCCTTGTTTTTTCTCTTAGTAACAGGTTGCTGTGATAACAATGGCCAAATAGTTAGCATGCTGGAAAAAGACTTTACAACTGGCCTTGAGGGATGAAGCTTAATAGCTGGATCGCAATGCCAAAGTGTGTGATACACTTGTTGCTTCTAGTTGCAAAGACAAAAAAAAATGGGTGTCAAGCACAATTACAAGGTTCCAAGGTTTCAGTTTAGCAAAGCAACATGATGGTTTCCTTACTGATGCCATATTCAGTACAACATAAAGCTGCTTGCTTTAAAATACCAGATAATTCCTAAGGAAAGGCTTGTTTTTATCAGGCTATAGGGGAATATAGCTTTTCATGATGGCATGCTTAAACGTCACTCTTTTATTTGGTGGACCAAATATTGTAAATAGCTAGCTTTATAAACATTGACGAAATAATTTCTTTATGACCATTGTGGTGTATGCTACTTTATCATAGCAGCTATGAAATACATTTTATGTTACATGAAAAGACTTAGAACATTTGGTTAAGTGTATGCACCAACACAGTTATAATAACTTTTTTACATGTCTAGTTTTAAACTGTGCCTGTAAAACAGTTGCTATCGAAACAATATATTTTTAAGTAATTTGACTGTTTGAAAACTCTATCTGCCCTTTACTTTGTGTAATTATTTTATTAATTCTCCAGTAAAGTTACCATTTTAGTGATATGAGATTTATTTCTGACAGCAACAATCTGTATATGACCTCTGCTGTATTATAACCGAATGTTGTGAAACTGGTTTTGTAGCTTACTTGCCATATATAACCTTTCTGGACTAGAAAGTTAATGGTATATTTTAAACTATAACAGCACTTGCCTAGTAGATTAAACTCTCTTTGGTCAATCTTATATGTCTCTGATCCAAATAAAGAATTTAATCATCACATCACATTTACGACACCCTCAGAGATGTATGTGTGGTGTTTCAAAAGAAACTTTTTCTCAAACTTATACACACAGTAGATCGAGTAATTTTGCTATTACACAGTGATTTACACTTATACGTAACAGTTTGAACATCCCTGGTCAAATTACACGCCTAATAGATTTTTTAAATGAAAATTTAACACCTCCCAAGAGAACTTAAATATGGCATTTTCCTGCAAATTGTTTTTCATGATTTATATTGATTTATATTGAGTTTAATATTGGTATAAACATCAAATATAACATTGAATATAACTCTTGCACAGATCACAAATAAATAAAGAATGTGTTTTTTCTATACTGAATTCAGCACAGACACAGAAGCGTGTATCAAAATGAGCAGAAGTGTGTTCTCTGAAGAGGATATGTGCTTATTCCAACAAAACGTAGCTTGGCCAGGAGCCCCCAAATGTTTGCATAGATCTGTAAATGTAGCAATGTTCTTGTTAATAACAGGCCCAAGTCACTGCATTGCATAAAGCAGCAGCCACCAACCTTTCTTGTGCTATGGACCAGTTTTATGTAAAACAATATTTTGGACTGGTATAGATAAGACTGAAAACAAAGTGCGTTAGTTTTCTACTCATTTTTACTAGCTTGTGGGCTAAATTTTTGATGTACTGTAGCACCTGACCGAAACATGTGAGTTTTTTTTAAATAAAAGATCTTTCAGAATCTGATAATCAATAAAATAATTTTTTGTCTTTCTGTGCGGCCCGGTACCAAATGACTCACGGACCGATTCTAGCCCACGGCCCGGTGGTTGGGGACCTCTGGCATAATAAAACAATATTTGTTAGAAGTTGCAATGGTAATGAGACACACTGACAGAATTTGCTGAAATTGTGCACATGGTTTACATTATAAGTGAGTAGTGAATATGGGTCTTTGGCACATGATCAAATGCCCCAGATTTTGAAAATTCATTATACATTTTGCTCCTCCCAAGGAATCAGAGAAGCTAAAAGCTTATATGTGATTTATTTGTCTGTGGCACATCCTTCTCTTGTATTAAGTGCCAGTATTCTGTGATGGAAATGTGAAGCGATGGCGTAGTGTTCAAGTCCAGCTGCACAAGTATGTTCAGAGCAAAAATAATAACTTTGGTTGTAACAATAACATCAGTGATTTGACCCTTAATTATTGCCACACCCTCCACCCCAATCTGAAATTTCATAAAATACTGAAGTCTGTTACGTGTGTGTGTGTGTGTGTGTGTGTGTGTCTCTACAAAAGGCTATACTCACCACACTTGGTCCCTGTTAAGTTAATGAAATCCATGAGAAAATGTTTTCATTCTGTAAACTGAATTTCATGCTGAGATTTTTTTAGTGTATTCTTTAATATTATGGAAGCCCACTTGTGAATTTAGATTCAGTACACAAACCTATCTAATTCCCATACCGCTTCCACACCTCCAGCCTCATGTTTAACCCTGCTCCATACTGCCACAGGGGTCTCAGACAGGTCTGGCCTTTGCGAAAGGAAACAGAGAAAAACGACCAATTCAAGACACATGTTTAGAGACTGTGGCTCTTATTAAAATACAATAATCATTTCTTACTAGCATTTTCCTGTGAAAAATAATAACATATACATATATGTGTGTGTGTGTGTGTGTGTGTGTGTGTGTGTGTGTGTGTGTGTTTAATAAAACAAAATAACAAAATACACACTTTCATGCAATTAAATTACAAAAACTGTGGCTAATAGGAGATGCATTTGACTGAAGTTCCCCCTACTTACAGTTCTGCTTTATGGTGGAGTGGCTGATGTGGAGAAGAATGAGAAAAATGGCCTCCCACATGGATAAGTTTACCCTTTTTACCACAAATTAGTGGCATGACCAACAAAAATAAGAAGGCAATGCAAGCTCGACATCTCCTTAGAGAGGACTGGAACTGTTCGCACACAGGAGAAAAAACATAATTTCTCTCCAAAGAATGGACAGCAAAAACACTTCAGGAGGATATTATGTTGAGTGGAAGGTATTTTTTTTTCACACAACTAGCTTTTACAGCAAGCAAAAGTGATTCAAAACAACAAAGTATTGTTGGATTGTTCCAACATGAAAATGTAAAAGCATTTCAGAGTAATTCTTAACAACAGATCACTCCAGAATGGACTAAGGCCTAAAGCAGTTCAATCTCTCAGCTCTAATAAATACATTAACATAATCATTACAGAATATTGTTATAGCATATAGAACGTAGACAGAACATTCTGTTAATGCAACAAACAATTTGTCCTCATTCCCAGGTATTAGACCACAGAATTAGCTTTACTTATTCAGAGATGGACTCAACCTCATGTCATATTTTGTATAGGTATTCATCCACTCATCTTGAGATCACAACAGAGCTAAAGAAAACCACACACAACAGAGTTGTCCAATGCTGCCTGGAATCCAAAAACTTCTAGAGCTTTACTAGCAGAGAGTGAAGACCAGGGACACAAAACACCCAAGAACACAACCAGAAAATAGCCCGAAGTGCTTTCTGTGTAGTTACAACCACAATATCCAGCAACAGGACACAGTAAAATGGAGACTGTATTTTAGAGGCTTAGGCAGTGAGTAGGAACTTTCTGGTCAGGGATGGTTTGGTTTGGTCATACAGCATTTGTTTTATTCAGAATGCCTAATTTATATAAATGTGTAGGAGCAGGGTACACTCCAAACCAGGCAGTGACTGGTAAATTAGAATATTATTACAAACATGAGTGACTTGTCCATGGCAGTTGATTGCCTGCTCACGTGGGAGGTGCAATTTAACAGGAATGCAGTGTGTGTGTGTGTGTGTGCTTGGGGGGGGGGGGGGGGGGGGGGGTTGAACTGGGCCCTTGGTACTGGAAACCCC
>JBBIGA010000022.1:10977115-10989452 GCA_037576975.1 Alestes dentex | reverse complement strand
AATTGTGCCCTTGGGAATGGAAGCACCATGGCACATTCAGTAATTATCTGGAGCAAAAGAAAAGGAACCAGGGGCTCTGATTATATCCTAAATTTGTTTTGATTTCTGTCTCCAATAAGAGGGGGGAGACATTAGCCAAATCCCTAGCCATAATTTATCCTCTGAACAAAGCCACTGCCTTCTACCTTCAGCAAGACCATAACCTATCCCTCCCATAACTAGCCATAATAAAGACACTTCATTTCAAAATGCAAGTTCAAACCCACTACCCCCCATTTCAGCTTTTAGTCTGTCAGTCACAGATTTTTAATCTGTTTTAGCAACAGTTTCATGTTTTTGGCATTTTGCCATTCTTCAATTTCCCTGCTTAATGAAAGCTTTAAAGTCTTACTACAGGTACTACAGGTAAAAAAATATGAATTTCTGCAGTTTGGTATAATTGCTATTAGAAGCATTTAGTAAAACAGTTTTGCAGAAATTCAGATCTGCAGAAATGAGTCATTTAGCATGTAACAAATCTGAAAGTTGCAGTTTTAAGCAACATGGAGTCACCCAAGTGTTCCTGACCCTTCTGCTATGCCTGGAAACAGAACACTTCACTGCTTGCTCACTCACTTGCCCACCTGAGGACACTGAAATCCTTAACCAAAATACTACTAACCCCACCCATAACCACTATACCTTTTTGGACTCAATCCTTGTAGAATGTATTAGATTACCTTATTTTACTGTTAGCTAGCACTAACATTAAGAGCTGTTTTTCTCTTAACATACCTTTGTCTAAAAAAACAGGCAACCTTTATTTTTTCATCACTCTGTATTTATTTCTACATGTTCCTCACTGGGATCTGGATTTATGTAAAGGATGTAAAAGGATTTCTGCTTTGTAACTATTGTGTATTCTGTGAAAAGCACTACACATATACATTTGATTTGACCTGACATGAAGCTAAATGCATGCAGAGAACTGAAACAAAGTAGCAGAACAAAGCAACTTAAAAGAATGGGTTGTCAAAAACAATCTAGTGTACATATTTTTCCACTTACTCTAGATTTAGTCCACAACTCACAGCTCTCACTGTGTGCTAAACCACATCCACAGGTCTGCATCACCTTAATGATGATCTGAATATGGTTTGACCAGGCTGAAGTTGTATAAGATGTATGTATTTAAAATATTTGGGGTGACTGCTGACTTCTAGTATTTGTTTTTAACATTAGCCTTCAATGCTAAACAAAACAGGCAAAAGCTGGACTTCAAGCACGTTTTGACTGCTTGACTACCTATGGGGTAAGTGGAAAATTTGTTTTTTAAGGAATAATTAGTTATTCCTTAAAAAATCAATAACAATACCCAGAGTTGTGGACTTGTTGGCAATCTAATAACTGATAAACCACCAGCTGTAGTGGTGGCTGATCACATTTCTGTTGAGACCTCAGTCGCACCTCTAGACATGTCACAGTTTATAGTAATCTACAATCCCATGTTTACAGAAACCTTATGGAAATTCCTACAGTTTAACTACAGACCATAAGGGATACTTGCACCAGATGATTTTTCTATATTTTCCATATCTTTAAAGCTTTGCCCTTGCAACACATGCAAAAAGGATTACTGGGCTTGTTAGTCCCACCTTGAACTGCCCAGCACTATGTGTACTGAAACCCATATGCAAATTCTGGGTTTTCAATACACATATCACTTTACAAACGCACACAGAGACACAAACACAGTTAACGCTTGACATAAATTCCCAATGCCAGGTTCTTAAATCGTTTTGAAGTACCAGCGGGAGGAATCAAGGCTGCTGGGCTTCAATTTGCTGTTGTTTGTATATTTGTGGAACGTGTAAATGATGAAGGAAGCAGGTGGCCCCAATCATCTGGGTAGCAGCTGTGGGTTTATGAGTCACTTAGCCTATACCTTGACCAGATCTGCCACTAGCACATGAACACACACATCCACACTCTACACACGCACATGAAGTTGGACCTGCATAAGGTAAAGCTAAGAGACAAGTGCCTTCCACACCATGGGCAGCTGGATGGCCTAGTGGTTAGGGTGTTGGCCCTGCAATCAGAAGATTATGGCTTTGAATTCCAACTGCTAGTGTCACCGCTGAGGTACCCTTGAACAAGGTGTCATCCACACACACTGCTCCCCCTGTGTCCCTCGTTGGCGGCAGCCCACTGCTTCACTTGGTGAATGGGTTAAATGCAGAGAAAGAATTTCACATTGTTTACATTGTGCTGTGGTGTGTTCATGCGTGACTATAAGGGTTAATACATTTAAAAAATTTAAAAAAGTCTTTGTGTCCCACTGACCTCCACCCTCCTTATTCACACACATTTCTTCTTAAGGTGTTTTAATCTCTTTTATCTAATTATACCATACATCTAGTATTTGTTAGGTTGGAAAGTTTTACAGGCCCATGTTTTATGTTTGTTTTATATTTTGTTGCATTTTATGGTTGGTTTATGATGTTTGAGTTGAGTCAATGTAACAAAACCAGTTGTGGTTCTTTTTTTTTCCAACCTATCCTTATCCTTTTCTTAAGAATGAAGTATGTAATTGAGCTCTTTTTTGATTGGTTAAACCTGTATTGTGCCTCAGTCTGGAGTGATACACTCCTTACAACTTCAATATCTAGAGATTTAAAGTAATATAGACTGAATCAGCAAGCAAATATAAATGTGTGGGTTTTTTCTCAAGAATGATTCTCAACAAATCGTTCTTTTGTCTGGAGGTTTTAAAATACTTCAAGAAAGATACCCATACCTTGTAAAACTTTTTCCTGGAGGTGCTAAGCAAATAATGGACCTTTTCAAGGATTGAACAGTTCATTCAACTACTGTGCATGAGCCATCTTAGTAATACCACCCCTAGCCAAAATAGAGGTAAAAGACAATGTGCAGCACTTATTTGGGGTCAGATGTGTCTCAACATCTTCAGTAGTACCAAAAAGGTCACAAGGGGAGTAGGTTCCATATTGTAATTTTTGAGGACGGAAAAACATTGAAATACACATCCCCAGTACTTTTCCAGGTTAGGACACATATGGTAGATAACAGATAAAGGAATCCTCTCCGCTTCTACATTTGATGATGAATTGATCAACTTAAATATTGAATTCCCATGTTTTGTCAGACAATGAAAGGTATAAATCCTGCCCCCAAGCAGTTTTATTCTAATTAAGAGAAGAATATCTAAAATCAGCCAGTTTTTCATAGATAATAGATATTAACTTTCTATGTGTTTGACGCAAACTAAGCAAATTGTTGGCTGTGTTCACATCTGATGCATTTGGTATCTCAGACTGGAGAAAGTGTCTAGTCTGCAGGTAACTAGAGAAATGTATATTTGAGAGATTAAACTTTTCAGACAGTTGTTCAAATGAGACACAGCTATTATCAATGTAAAAGATCTTTAAAGCATAGAAAGCCCCCTTCTGTGCCATTCTCTAAGCTTGTATGTCAACAAATGTACCAAGTTTGAGAATCGTAGCCATGATTTTTGCCATGTAGAAATGTTTGCTGATATCGTCCATGTATTTCAGGATATGGTCATGATGTCACTTAAATTTGAGAATGTGCTAGAGCAATGTCTTCTGGCATAGAACACAAATTTTGTGAGCTCAGTGGCCACACGGCTGGAGAGATTTCGTGGAATAAGGCTTTGTGACCTGTCATAGCGCCATCAAGTGGTAAAAATGGACAAAAATTGAGGTACTGCTGTTGAGTGATACCTTGCATGTGTTTACGAAGTTTGGTAAGCCTTGACCCAAGGGCTTATTGCAGTTTAACTCATTGTATGCAAAACCGACAAGCTTAATTTGCATATGACGGCCATGATATTTGCAAATTTGCACACGTTTTTGATAATTATTGACAATGATTGTCTTGCGATTCCAACGAGACCACAATTGTACAGATTTGTCAGGGATTAAAACGGACTAAAAAAACAGGGCAAAAGTTGGTTTTGCATATGATGCGTATTAGCAACAAATCTCATCAGTAGGACAATCAGTGGGCGTGGTCTAATTTGATTCGGCTGATGCCAAGGACTGATACGCAACAACAATTTTGAAAATCAGACCAACGGTTCAAAGTTGCAGAGGCTCAACGCAACAGTGCTTGCTATTGTGCCATCTACTGGTGCAATGGCGTGGCTGTTGGTGTCTGAGTAGCAGTTGGAATACTGCATGTACCTGCCAACTTGCAAAGCTGTACACCTTACGGTTTGTGCTCCCCAATGCGGTTTGCGGCAGAAATCCGAGTAAAAACAATAGGCATCCTAAGCACTGCGTGCTTGGACCCCTAATAACTATTTGAGTCAATTGTGTACATATTTATTTCTATCTTACTAATTAATTTTCTCAACTTGGTTACAAAAATGTGGGGCAACCACTATGTTAAGCATCATTTCGTATTTTTAAACAGTGACGAAAATTTCTCTTAAAAGACATTTGAGTTTTCTTCTGACTGTTATACCTAAGCAAACTGATTTCTTGCAATCTTAAAGGGGCGGTTAGTATACTTTGATACTAACTTTTAGTTTAGTTTGTATCCTGAGAGCTGACCAAACTGAATAAATAATCAACAGGCCCTCTGCATATAGAAACACTTTATGCTCAACTTCCTTCCTCCAGATCCACAACATATTGTTATGACTATGGAACACAATGGCTAGTGGCCCTATGTACAGATCAAAAAGTGATGGACTTAAGGGGCATCCCTGACAAGCTCCCCATTGGAGATTGAAGGTTTGTGTTTGTCTGAAGTTAAAAAGAATTGAAGCATGAGGACACAATGAATTGGAGCATGAGAAGGCTTTAACAAAAATTACATTCTTTTAAAGTGGCAAGTAAGTACATCCTCTTCACCCGGTTGAATGCTTTCTCTGCATACAAGCAGAGCACACACTTAAATGCCTGACCAGAGAGGGAGTTCACAATATCAAGAAAACGATGTACATTGAAGTAGGAGTGGTAATTTTTTACAAACCCAAATTGATCTTTGATATAATTGATGGTAAAATGTTTTCCAATCTATGGGCTAAAACTTTAGCGAAACTTTTATTACAGTAGTGTAGTAAATGTATATGTATATTAAATACATTTTGTGACACAATAAAAGTAATGAATACAAAATAGGTTGTTTTTCACATGGATCCTATGGACTAAATCGTATGAACTTCCAGTTCTATGGTAACATTCACAGGTTATCATCAAACATTAAATCAAATGATTAAGTCATTGACAGAATGTAGGTAGCTGCAATGATTTTGCACATACTGGAAGTTATTAAAAGCATCTTAAAATAAAAGTAAAGTCAACTGCTTCGGAGCCAAAGACAAGTTCATTTAGGACTCATTCCAAGGAGACTGTTCTTGGGAAAGTGTTCCATACTTTGTTTATTTCTAAGCTGCCTGTTCCTCTTCAAGTTGTGAACTACACAACAATGTTTCCAGTTTGCTATGTCAGATGTTTTACAGGAAAGAGGGAACCAAGAAAACTTTAATTTAAACATTCTTCTGAAACTGATTTTCATTTTGTTTCATCTGTATTTTAAGCATTCTTGGGATTTGTTCACATTCACTCCCTTTAATGATCCAGTCATTTGAATTTAATTGTGCATAAATTTGTTCAAAACTCAAACAGGCAGTTAATGGAGGACCTAGAACTGGCAGTCCAAGCTTACTGTCCTAACTCCAAATAGGGCACCTCTCAGATGTATGGCTCATTTTCTTCAGGAGAATTGTAGCAAGAGAAAATGTCCAAAACATGAAGTTTGAAGTTTAATTTCCTGTTTTTAATGTTAAACCTGCATTTCATTGTTGGTCTAAGTTCTCTACTATTTTCTGATTTCCCTCTTGGTGATATAACTGTGCTTTATTGTTGGATTGTTCTGTAAATAACGGGTGACCTTGAGCTCTGGAAAGTTGCTATGAAAATCAAACATATTTGAATATACAGAGCTCCAGTTTTAAAATTTGCTTTGCTGAGACGCATTCCAGGTCATAGTAAAATACATGATATACAAACACATGGCCAGCTACATGGGCTGAAGTTTTGAAGAATCTATCAAGCTGGGCATGGAAATATTTTTCTTAACCACCCCAGCCCAATGTTAACAGACATTATTGGCAAAAACAGGAGATGTCCAGGTACATTTTGGCCCCCAGCATTCAACAAGGCACACATGAGTGTTAAAGGTCCTTTACATTCATTTTCCCTGCTGGAACTATTTTAAAAAGAAAAATAAAGTAAAAAGTCTGAAGAAGTATGTTGCTTAATTAAAGGTTCTTATCATTTTGTGACTTTGTTGTATCCTGAATGTATGTTTTGTTTTGTTTCTTTTTGTTTTTGTTTTTTTTTTCTTCTGAGAGTGTACTGCAATGTTGTTTGCAGTAATTATTTTTTTTTAACTCTATTTTAATTTGTATTATGGATTTTTACTAACATGGCTAGGCACATGTTACAAAAAAGTTGAAAGATGTATTTATAAGTTTTAGCAAAAAGCATTATTACAAAAGCAGTATGCCACTCAGGGTCATATGAGGTGATGGTGTGGATTGTGCATGGAATGGCCTTTTCTATTGTGAGTGCAGTCTAATTTAGACAGAACTTGGCGATACAAACTGCTACAGATTAATGGGAGGTTGAATTACAATATGATCAGCTGACCCATGCTTCCAGATCAATGGTCAGGCGTTCACTGGCCCGGTGAGATGAGCCTCATCACTGTTTTGGCTGTGTGCAGTACACTAACTCTCATTACACATGAACACGGCTATGAACTCACTGAGGCCTTTCCTTTTAAAACAGAAGGGCTATCGATCACAGGGGTAAACTCATAGCAATATCCTGCACTTCTGGATGTGCGCAATGTTGGACTGCTGACGCTGTTCAGCAGAGGAGTTCAGAGTTCACTATAGAAGAAGGTGCATTCTGCAATGTTTGGCACAGCATTCAGAAGTTGGAAATCTCCTCTGTCTTGTTGCTAAAAATGTAAGCTCAAGAAAACTCCTGAGCGTTAACAGCAAAGTGTTAAGCTAACTCTAACCCCAACCTTTATGTGTCCACAAATGTGATTAAAAGTGCTGATTCCAAACAAATGTTTTGGTGAATAGTCCATTTGACAAATTTGGCAGGGCAATTTGTCAGGCCCGCATACACAAATTGAGTCATTACACTTAGTGGACGAATGGCTATGCGTTAAGCTTGTACTTTGTTTTGATGGCCAGTTATTGATCTCTTAAATTAATCTGGCACTGTATGAGTTTCTCCCTGCTGCCTCCCTGCTCTACACATCAGTGAGTGCACTGACCAAATGCTGTGTACTGTTCAACAGCAAGCTTGATATCCACCACACAGCCAAATCTGGACTTTTATACAGAACTCATCATCCCAAACCTAATGTTTTCCAAAAACTTTGATATCGGATTATAAAAATGATTGATATCATCCTGTAACAAACACCCGTGATCAAAAATATAAACGGAGCAGGTTGTAGTCACCATCGTGGACTTATTATGGGTTTTAGGTCCTTTCTTCCCGCACACAGCTCAATTTGTCAGTGTTATCTTCATGTCAACAGTTTCCCTTAAATATTTATAATAGGCTCTGAGCTCTGAGAACTAGCAAGCGCAGGACAAATCTGAGAATGTTAACATGTAGGACATTTTTTCCACAGACCCTTAGACCAAGGAAACGTGAAATATCTCAAGCAACCTGTTTAAGAGCAGCCATGACTCTTGAAAGCAAATTTTACTCCTCTGGTATCATCAGATCTCATGACTTATACTTTTAATCATTTGCAATCATATGATGATTGGGAAATACTTCATGTATTAATTGATAAGCATATTCTGCTTTCCTTTATTTTACAAAGACATGTCTAATAATTAAATAAAGACAATACAGTTGTAATCATATGCCGTTAACTAATATTAGCATGAAGCTAACAAATTTGTGCTGGTTATCATTCTCTGGGAAAGCTGGTTAAATGACGTAAGCCTAAAACACAGAATAAGGGGAGGTATTAGCGCTAAAGCAAGTTTTGTGTATATTTAATAGAGTGGAAATTTAGGTGAAGGTACACTTTCGGTTGCAATATTTAGAATTCACTGTAACATAAATGAATGCATTTAAGCCACCGGGAAGGTAAATGTACACCACTATTAGCTTGGCACTAGCATACATTATTCCAAAATGGCATTATAACAGTGGTGAACATCAGACAAATGCTATTTACACTGTAAACATTTTGGTTGTGGGGGATGACAACAGGAAGGAAAATCCTCAAACAGCTATGTGAGAGTAGGTTTATGGTAATCCGCCAATTAATCACTCCAATGTACTTTTAAATAAAGTTGAGAATTTGACTTGACTACTGTCTTCTTTTTGTAAATGTAACAGAAGACAGTTTACTTTTTCTTTATACCCAGTGGAATAGGTATAAGAAATATTATTATATTTTTCTTCTCCCATAAAATTAGCAACTTGGAGATATTTTTCTTATGACAATATGCAACAATATGATACATATAAAATACAGCCTTTTCTGATTCCATTGTTGGGCTGTAGGACCTGTCAAAAGCTAATCCATCATACATGCTGTCCAGCAGTCAGTGTCAACAATGACAGCCATCTGGTAATTCTCGTAACACTAAAGCCACGTCTTAATGTACCTCTAATGCATCTCAAATGTATCTTTTATCTGCTCAGGACCTTGAGCAGTAGCAGACAGGCCCAGCCCTCCTAAGAGGTTACAAGTATAAACACAGCAGTGTTTCCCTGCTGTGCATTCAGCCCTTGTCTCATCATGGAGACCCCTGACATATAAACAATTATCGGAAAGTTGAGTTTATTTGATGATACTGTCTTGACTCTTCACGGCCGGTTGCTGGGGATTGAACTCAGATTCTGTTTATTTTGGAATTTTGGCTTTGGAGTGTCCAACAAGGAAGTGTGTGTTGCTCAACATTTAAGGGAAAAGGAGTAACACAGTATTTTATAAGTGCAAGATGCATCACCTCATAAAATGCAGAAACAGAACATAAGGAGAATGGGAAGGATTTTCACAGTGGAGTAATGAGTCTTAACAAAATATCTATCACTGAATTCCAGAGATACAGGGTGAAATGTTCTTGAGCACAAAGCCCAGTTTTTACACAAACAGCTAACTCACCTGCATTTCTCTCGTTTCTTAAGCATTCTGTCTATACAAGAAAATGTATGATGTCAGAAAGTCAAGATGGAAGTTGTAATTTTTCAAAATATAATAACATTGTCACATTGCAGAAAACAAATGGTCAAGGCCAAGATAAAAACCTTGAATAAAACTTCAGGCAGAGTGAACTTGTTTATGCCAGATGTTCACTTTTACAGGCTGTAGTTAAATCACTCATAGTTAAATCACTCCTTTTATAAACATTAGGTTATTAGTTTCTGACAATATTTGATTTCATTGAGGGGTCGATTCCCCACCTTGTAGCTGGAAGGAATGGACTGTATGGACAGGGAAGTGGAAAGTGTAAAACTGGGATTTCTATTATATTGGCCATTTAAAGAACACATGCAAAACCCTCCAAAAATGAAACAAAAAGCAATTATACATATTTATTTTCTGTTAGAATCTACTCTATTGGTGGACATAGATGGAGGAATAGTAAGGGCCCCAGTGCCATGAATACTTATTACTCTTCTGTGTAATCTGTGTAACAGCCTGGCAGGAGGAGATCCATTTACTCTACCTGGACTGCTCATCATCTCCTCACAGATTTCTGCACAGGGTGAGAGAGGATAACATTTCAAAACAGAATCAGAGACGAGGTAGCCAACATATTGAGCTGCCCATACATGGACATTACTGTAAAGACAGAGAGGATTGGGAATGAGATCCCGTTCACCTGAAGGGAAGACAGTCAGGATAAGGAAGAGTGGCGATTTGGAACAAAACAAGGTAATCAGTCTTGTTTATTAATGTTTGAAACCAAGCCAAGCTTTTAGTCATACCTAGACCAATGTGAAATTACACAAATTAAAGCCATCAGTTTTTGTATGTGCATGAATGCCAATGCATGAATGATATGGTGTATCCACTTTCTTCATCTTTGTAGTCTTTTTTTCATCACTCCATTCAGCTTTTTTGCCTGCAAATGCTTCATCCTCTTATCATGTCTATTATTATTAACGACGTTATAAAAAGTCTGACCATTTGCCCTGATACTCTATCTTATGATGAGAGGGGTTTCATTTCAAAGCCAGTGAAGGCCTTTAGGCCATCTACAGCCAGGCAAGCACAAAGAAATGAACACCTAAATGACCTTCAGAGCTACATGGGTTCACCTCATTTTCTCTGCAAGTTATTTTTTTTTTACTCATGACTCATGCAAATGTATTATATGTCATTGCAGATTTCCATCTACAGTTTGTCCAGTAGTAAGGCATGCATGTGTGTAGGCCTGTGTGCTGCATATAAATTGCAGTGAATGTGAACATGCGGTCAAGCAGACTTCTGAAATAGCTGTATTTATTTGATCACAAAGATGAAGTCGTTGCGTTGCTGTTGAGAAATCAACATGACAGCCAGTCCAATTAGTTTTGATAGGCAATATGAAACCAATTATTCAACATTTGCATTTAATTGAGTCAAGCTATGTTTGTGTTGTATATATTTTCATGTTCTGCATTTGCACACTAGGTTCAGAGGTTACTCAAAGGGGGAAAAAATGTTAAATCTACCCAGGTTTCAATTAGACTCAAATATTACATAAAACAGGGTTTTAACATTGTGACATTAAAACAAGTAGAAAATATGTAATTACATATATTCAGCCTAATGTTACACATAAAGGGTTAACATTTTATGATGCATTTATATTTTTCTGGTTTAAGGTTGATGTTCTTTTCTGTTATTTCTACAGGACTACTGAGGAGAGCCAGTCTCAGGTAATTTGTTATTCAGCAATTCAATACTGAACATATTTCTAGAAAAATGACAGATTGGAAAACAAGATTGTGTAGACATTGGATAGATCTTTAACCCAAAATATTATTGCAGGGATCTTTAGTGTTTTTGGCTGCTGATGCCTGACGTGACTATATGCATACTGGAATACATAGCAGGCAACATTATTACCCCGTAAGGTTACTGGCAGCCTTAAAGTTCAAAGAAACCTGATTTCTGGAATTTGATGCTTGAATGGAGTTCAATGGGCGTAATTCCAGACCAAACTTTTGCTATAGAATGCAACAAATTGCGGTCTGGTCTCAGGCACCCCACTACACCCCCAACCCCCTTCCACCCCCTTCTACCCACTAAACAGCTGAGTAATATCTGCTGCTGTTTCCAGCAGGCAGGAACGTGACCCTCTCTGGTTATAACTGTAATTAATTGTGCTGAGGAGCTGGTTGTGCGTTCTTGGCGCTGGGTTAAGTCCTGTGTGGGCTTGGTAGAACATTCCCTTGAATCACTAAATTACATTTTCACCATTGTTCCAGAGTGTGACTCACTGAGCAATCAGACGAACAAGGACCCCAAAGCCCAACACCCCCACTATCAAAACTATATTTCTCCATGAATAACCTTCAGTGGCATGGGGTCAGGGAGCAATGTCCTATTTAGCCATAAGACATCAAGCAATAAATGAAATCTGTCAGGTTTGATAGGTAAACTAACTCATACATGCCCGCTCCTGCTAAACAGTGATAAAGCACAGAGACTGAGACTGGAGCTATATTTTTTTTTTCACAAGAGAAGAAGCCAACACAAATGTACTAAATGCAATTCAATCTTAAAAGTTCTGAGTTTTCAGCTACACCATCATCAGCAGAGCAAAGACTCCCTGGGCCAAAAAGTAAATCTTTTTCTCTCTTAAAAATGGTCAGTGAGTCATTGTTTCTCAGCACTAATAGTTTTGATTGGCAAAGTCATGATGGCACCAATGCAAATTTCTTTTCCAAGTAAGTGTACTAAGGTCTCTTATTTGCACCATTTCTTTGAGAACCTTGCCCATGCAATCTAAATTTCATTAAATTAGGACATAATGGCATCATATTTAAACTCAACATATATTGTTTTGAAATATCGTTGCTGTCCTATTACAACTCACTCATAACTCATTTATTTTCCCTTTTTTTTACACTATTTGAAAATCCCAGATGCCTTTCACGTTGAGAAAACACTGAAAAGAGCAAAGAAAATGGTCCTACTAGTGAAATCATAGTATGTTATAATATACATACTTTATGTTTATATGATTTTCTGACTGAAAATCCATACTTACAACCTGAATTTAAATGTATGGTACAACATACATACACACTTATAT
>JBBIGA010000022.1:10896164-10936861 GCA_037576975.1 Alestes dentex | reverse complement strand
ACATATATATATACACATACACACACACACACACACACACACACACACACACACACACACACAATTACACTTTTTTCCATCTATTCATACTGTATAAATTGATGGATTTGACACATATTAGAAGACAAGCATGCAAGGTTCAAGTGTGACTCCTAAAGAGCACATCATTAGGCCTTGGCTGAAATCCCAGATCTTTCAGTCTAATCACTAAAATTCAGTCTCAGTAAGTAGGCAAGTATGATCACATTACTCATAGTTTGAGAGGACCTGCATAATGACATCTAGCCTATGTAGTTGCTGGCAGGGCTAATATAAAGGTTGATCAATAAAAATCAAACAGAATTAAATCTCCATGGAGTGTTGGCAAAAAAAAAGGTGACACTATTTTTATATTATGAACACACGGTAGTTGTGTATCATATCAATAGCTCATCTTTATTACAATGACAAACACATAAATGCTTTCATATCTAACTTATCATTAGAAAAATGACAGTATAAAACAGTGCTCAAACAGCATTTTACAGGCTTCATATAGTTTGCATTATGTCCAAATGGCTATTAGGAAAGTGTATGTGGTATTCTTAGGCTAAACTAAATGAATCTACAATACTGGCATGAATTGATTCAACTGAAGCAGCTATAATTTATTTACTTTTAACATTTTCCCTATATGAACACGGACCCTTCTATTTGTTGGTCTTTGCTGATGAAATGTGTAGTAGGTTTGGGTTACACTTTTTAAGACACGAAGGACAAAGTTGATGAATACTAAATACTGACACTAACTTAATGAACAAGCATGCTATTTTTCAAATTATTCAACTCATTTTTCTCCTTAAAAGTGGTACTGGAGTTAGTGGAAATGTTCCTGTTGCATACATTACAAAACAGAAACATCACAGCACATGCCAGTCACTCTGGTAACGTTACCTTGTGTCAAAGCCCCGGACGATTGCACCCATAGCCCTTGCAGTGCCTGCAGCAGCCAGTCCAGCGACACCACCTCCGATGATCAACACCTTCAAAGATAAAACCACAGCAGATTTTTCACAATAATTCACAATATTCACAAACAAATACATATAAATGTTAGGGTCTCAGTAGCATTTTTTAGTAATCATTCACTAGGTTACAACAGTTTACCTTGGCAGGTGGGACTTTTCCTGCAGCAGTGATCTGTCCAGTGAAGAAGCGGCCGAAATGGTTAGCCGCTAGGACAACTGCCTTATAACTGCAAAACAAACAGGAGCTCAGTATCAACGTCCGCCAGCTCACTACAAGAAATCATGTTTGTTAATACTGTAAAAGAGCCTTACAAGCATAAACCTGTCAGCAGGTATTAAGCACTGTGTGCTGTGGTGCGTTCACTTCACTTAAGTTAAACATACTATTTCAAAAACATTTTAATGAGCCACTTGAAAATTTAAATGATAAACTGAATTTAAGCATGATTCTGCAGTGAACATAGTAAAATAAATCAAATTTCGTTCATATGTTCATTTTCTAAAGAGTTGAAAATATACATATCATCTCAGAGGCAGCTTAACCATTTTAAACATGAAAAGTATCCTTTTTGCAGTTTCATTTAAGTCATCACCCAATATAACAAACTGGCCAGTTGTTGACATATGCAGTGAACTATATACTTTATGAAGTATTTCTATTTATCCTGTCTTGTGTTTTCCACCTAAGATCTGGAATCGTCTCACTGAACCAGTATAAGAGGCGCTGATGCTACAAGTAAACAGGATGACGGATCCAACTTGACTGCTTTGATAGTTAGAGAATTAAATGTTTACATCATAGCATGCAGTGAGCAGTAGAGTCATTGGTAATTATAGGTTTTAAACAGGGACAGCATTTTATGTTTAGCCAGCAAATTATGTAAAAAAAATGTGATAAAGATTCAGTCACATTTAAAAATCAAATGAAACCCAAAAATTCATACATGTATCCCAAAAGTTCAGATCTTATTAATTAAAATTTAAAACCAGACAAACGGCTTGTGTCAGACACACTCCACAAATATAGAGACAATCCACTGCATGTTAAGTTAGCGGCAGCTCTTTTGTCTGACTGACTATCCATACACCTAAGTGCATGCATTTCCATACCGCATGTTAAACAGTCCTTCGCAAAACATGAGGGCAGGCAGTTGCTTGCTCTGTATACTGTGACTGAACCTTTTCAGTGGGTTTTCAAATTGTGTTCTTTGGAACATTGGTGATTGCTGACATTTGTTTTTGGCAGGTCCTACAGGGCATGCTAAAACAGCAGTCAGTTTATCAGTCACTCAATAGGCCTCTTCTGTCAAAGCTGACAGTTCTTCCCCAAGTTAAGCAACAAAGTTCACTCTCAGACAACAGATGTCTGGTATGCAAGACTAGGTCAGAAATAACTTTCTCCAAGAACTGCTACTTTATTTAAAAGTCTTCAGCAATCTAATAGATGAACTACCCAGCAATGTTGGCCATGGAGCTGAGGGCATCATATCCCTGGGCGATGGTGACACGGGGCACCTGGTCCATGGCGAGCACAGTGGCTCTGCGGTTGGCAAGACGCTCCATTAGTTCAGGATTCTGAGCTGGATAGACAAAGCTCAGCAGTGTGGCTCCTTCCTTCAATAACTCTGCCTCATGGACACCTAAAGCTGCGTTCATCATGGGGGCACGAACCTGGCAAGAGAACCAAGGGATTTGCTGAACTTTACAGATGTCATCATGGTCACACAAAACTACACCAAATTCAACATATGCCATTGTTAGTACTTAAAAACTGATTAACAGCAAATTTCTTTAAAAAAAGATGTGAACAGGGTTTCAACATAGTGCTGGTGTATATATTTCTATAACCCATTCACCAAGTAAAGCTTTGTGCTGCCACCAACAGGCAGCACCCGGGGAGCTTGCTGTGAGTGTGTGTGTGTTTATTTTATTATTCTTTTTTTTTTTGTTTTTTTTTTTCATCTTTATGTTTTTGACACTATATTGATCTTAGGTTATTCCCAGTACATTGTTGCTCAACGTATCAAACCACAAAATAACTAAATACTTTATTATGAAATGTGTGTCAAGTAAACATCATCTGGCATTTCGCCATATTGCCCAGCACTACTGACTACTTTCTATCAACCTGCAGCTGGAGTATAACTGCCCACCTTGAGCACAATGTCAGATGCTAGAACCTCCTTCACGTCTTTCACTGTGGCTCCAACTTTAGTGTACACCTCGTCTGGAAACTTGGCGGCCTCTCCAGCCCCAGACTCGACCACAACATTAAAACCCTGTTTGATGAGACTGTCCACTCCCGCTGGCGAGAGTGCCACACGAAGCTCATTTTCAAAGATTTCCTTTGGAACACCAACTGTCAGCTGTTTGTAAGGAATACCTGCAAAAACAAGGGATAAAATCTGGATAATGTAATGGGAGTCCTTTTTTGATTAACTCACTCAGGAATATGATTAAACTGTATAAAAAGTGTGTGAATTTATTGTTACACCTAATTATGTAAATGGCATAACAAACATTTTGTATCAATGTTCTTTAAAATAACAAGATTGAGTTATATTAATCTATCTCTGGCCACTGGCACAAAAGGGTTAAGTAGTTGATGAATAACAGTCAGGACAATAAACAGTTAAGAAAATAAAGTTGCAATACTACTGACAAACTTTGAATCAGTCCTGAAGGCAGCACAATGTAAATTACTGACTCACTCACAGAAACCAGGGGTCAAACAAAGGTCACAGAGTGCAGACTGTAATTAAGCTATAAAAAGATTAAAAGCTTGACATAAAGTCTAAATGAAACCTTTGCCTGCCATTTACAGGCAGTGCCAATCAAAGAACTTTTAATGAAAAGAGAGAGAGAGAGAGAGAGAGAGAGAGAGAGAGAGAGAGAGAGAGAGAGAGAGAGAGAGAGAGAGAGAGAGAGCGCAAATGAAACCTGCTGCAAAATACAAAAGGTCTAACAATAGAAAATAATTGAAAAACAAAAGTAGCTGTGGAAGCAGTAGGTCCACTGCAGAAAATTACACCACATTTAGAGGGTTAAACCAAAGAAGGAACTCAGAACATAGGTCACACTATTATCCACTCAACAACAGCAGCACAGTTGGATAATATAAAAATAACAAAAACAATGATAAAGGCAAATGTGCCAAAATGGATTTATTTCTTGTGTGGGTCTGCATGTGTTCTTTTGTGTAACTGCATCAAAAGACCAACAGAACTTTCATATACAGGACTGTCCAAAAGTCTGAGGCTTCTTAGAAAAGTATATATATGTATATAATCTGTTCGACTGGACAGTAAATATTTAATATTGGAATTAATTCAAATAACATTAATACAAAAAAATTGTGATTCTATTTATGTCAGTGTGTTTGCTTATCCATTTCCAGAGCTCTCCTTGTGAAAACGCAGTTTTACTTGTAGTTACCTTCAAATTTCAGGTTTGGCTTAATCAGTACTTTATTAAATTAAATAAGAAGCTGCTGATGGAATTTAAAAAATCCATGCAATGACTAGAGGAATCAAGAAGAAATCTGGAACCAAACCTGTTCTTCTAACCAGCTCACATATCAACTATTTTTTAGAATAAAACTATTTTTATTACTTTTTTTGTTTGCATTTAGTCTAATGTTCTTATGTTATTTTTCAGAGATAAAGGCACTCACTGTTGAGATAAATGGCTTTAAACTATTTGTTCAGGACTGCATAAGCAACTTTGTAAAAATACACAGGTACATTGACGTAAATAACTTAAACAAAACTTAAATTTTAAATAAGGGTTCTGTTACTTTTGTGTGCTTAAATGTTATTTTGCTACTGTGGTTTTACTGATTAATTCCCAAATATAGTGCATAAAAATGTTCATTGTAATATCTGAAGTTAAGAACTCAAACGGTTAATAGCTGTTTTGCAACATAAAATTTGCTTGCGTAGTTTGTGGTCAATCAGTGTGAGATTTTGTTTGTTCTGAAAACTGGGCACTGTAGGTCAGCCTTGCTGATTGTGGTCTTCAACTAATGATGCATAATTGAAGGCCTCTAACAAATGTGTTAAGTCTCCTTTTCTTGCAGTCTCTACTAATCATACATGGCTCTTCTCCCCTGTCAGAAAATCACAATCCTGGCTCTAAACTGAACTGGTACACTGCCAAAAATAGCTAGAGCCAGTCAGCTGTCATTACCATTCCTTCCCAACTCAAAGAGTGTTGGCCATTAATGGCTAGTATCCAGTACACACACTCAGTAACCGGGCAGTGCACTGGCATACACTATGCTGGGCACTTCATTCATTTGCTGCCAGAAAGAAAAGTAGTATTGGTAATAGTGGCAGAACATGCAGGGGGGGTTGGGGGTGTGTGTGTTGTGTAGTCACGGGACACCGTGACCTTGGGAAGGGATTATGGCTGGTTAAAACAAAAACTGGGAGGAACACTTTCAGTTTAAATGTTTTATTGCCTTAAACATCCAGTCTGCTTGCGCAAGAAAAAGAGACAACAGTAGCGCCAAAGCACTGGGCTTTAGACTACCAAGGGGTGTGTCCTTAAATAGAACAGACTACCTGCTGCAGTGAGGAAAAAGACTGATCAAGGACACTTACTGATCTAAAACTTGATCTAGGACAAAGTGATGATTATATTATTTTATTCTAATCTAATAATCAAACCATGACAACTTTTTTAAAAGTTTGAGCAACACACTTCAGTAGTAACCTTCATTTGCGTATTTTAAGTCTGCATATTATATGCAATAATCAAGGGTTTTGTTACCTGGGCTAGCAGCGCGAGTAAGGGCTTGATGGGTCCTAAAGAACCGCACACATGGTGTTCTCACTGTCCGGACACTCTGCAGCTTGGTGACCCCTGTGAAGAGGGGGCTGGAGCAGCTGCTGGCAACCGTGCGCAGAAGACTCGCCATGGGATACACAAGGAGGAGCTGTGCAGCCGAACAACCCTCCTCCTGCACAGAGAGAATGAGAGAGTGCTGTCAGCACATACTGTCCTATCCCAGCATGCCCCACTTGGCCTCACCACCCCAGCTGATACTCACTGAGGTCATACATGCTCATGAAACATACACAAAAATATGTGCACCAAACATACACGCCACAGTTTCAATGTGTCCATATACCCTTGACCATATGAACTCACACATATACAACATGTACAAAATGCCATGCTAATGTCTAATTTAATGCAACAGGTTTTTAATACTGTAATGCAGCAAGTCATGACACTTATGACCAACTTCTACATAAAGCCTAAAATTACTCAAAGCTAGCATAGAGATACATTCTGGAAAATAAATAAAGCTACACACATTCCCAGCTTGCTCAGGCAGCACTGATACAGCACTTCCATTAACCAGGACCCAGCAAATTCTCATTTTGCATGAAATTACAATTCTGCATGAGCCCACAAGTATAATCACATTGTAAAAAGACATGTCTGGAAATGTCTAGACAAATACAAAGGGGGCTGTTCTACTGTACATCCAGGATGAAGACCTGTAATGGATGGATGCCTGATTCATAATTCTATAAATAACATCATAATAAAGGCATTCATGTTCTCAGAAACAAAAGTAATAATCAAAGTTCTACACATTATTTACTGCACGTTTCAACCCAAAGCCTGCACCACGTCAGCAATCTTGCTGCAAATCCATGCACATCTCTGCATAAGAGTGTCACTCACATACCAAAAGCTCTACGAAGGGACCGCATAATTTCACGACTTTCTAGGCAATAAATAAACTCTATATTAAAGTCTATGTATTAGGATGCAATGCCATTAAATTCCTGTTGGTGTACTGGTTAATGTCCTAATACTTTTGTCCATGTAGTGTGGTTAATGCTCCTTTCTCTTTGCTAACGGTCGACAGGCTGGTGTGTGTGTATGTGTGTGTGTGTCCTCGATATACAAAATACATATAAATATAAATATGAACATACTATGCGTGACCTACTTTGGTTTTCCAACTTCTCAAAGTAGAAAGGTTTATCCTTTAGCCAGCCCTGCTAATCTCTTTCATTCATCCTGAAACAGCCTGCAGCACACGGACGACCAGTACAAGCACAGAACTGGGACCAATACGGTATTAAAATTACCCAGTGCAGACTGGAGAGAAGCGTGTGCTGGCCCAGTTTTGCACTTTTTACCCGCTATAAAAGCAAGAGATGTTAAGTCAACGCTCCAGCTGCCCGGTGCAGAACACACACAGTCTCTACACACACGAAAACAAGCTTTAAAAATAGCACTTACACCTACAAACTATACCCAGTAACGCAGTGATTTCAGAAATGTGCAGTGATTCAGAAATAGTCGTGTTTCTTGTTTTTTTTTCGCACTGACCTTTAGCTAAATCGCCACGATACAGAGCAGAGAAGACCAACCTGCTGCCACCCGGAAGAAATAGGAGGAGACACACATACACATACATATACATACATACACACATACACACACACACACACACACAAATAATACACACACACGCACACAAATAATACACACACAGGCACATGACCGTTAGCAACGCTAAGTGTATTAAATACATTACATGGACAAAAGTATTGGGACATCTAACCATTACACCAACAGGGACTTTAATGGCACTGCATTCAATTACATAGACTTTAATATGCAGCTCAAGGTTCAAGGTTACTTTATTGTCATCAGCAGCTGTGTACACGTACATAGTGAGATGAGAACGATTCTCCATGGACCATGGTGCAACGTATAGCAACATACAACATTCAAGTTGTATCTATTGTCTGCTGTCAACAGTAGACAACAGACAGAGAATAAATAGTCTTAGCCCCCCCCCTAAAACAGCTTCCACTCTTCTTGGAAGGCTTTCCACAAGATTTTGGACTTTCTGTTGGAATTTGTATCCATTCATTCTGTCTAGCATTTATGAGGACAGGCACTGATGTTGAACAAGAAGGCCTGGCTCACAATCTCCGTTCCAGTTCATGTCAAAGATGTAGGATGGGGTTGAGGTCAGGGCTCTGTGTGGGCCAGTCAAGTTCTTCCATACCAAATCCAACCAATCAAGTCTTTATGGAGCTTGCTTTGTGCACTGGGGCAAAGTCATGATGGAATAGAAAAGGTTCTTCCCCAAATTGGGTCCACAAAGCTGACCACAATGTCTTGGTATGACGAAGGACTAAGACTGCCTTTCACTTAAAGTAAGGGGCTTAACCCAAACCCTGGAAAACAGGTGTGTCCCAATATTTTTGTCTATATGGTGTAGATAAGTAGACAGATACAAAAACAAATATCTGAAAATAGAAAGACAGAAAGCCGAATGCTTTTTCATAAAGAAACAGCAGTTCCACTGCAGTGCTTTGCCATTACAGTCCTGTATCCACACTTCACAGGAATAATATACAATACTGTATTTTATATTAACCATTCTTCACCCACAAAATAATTTGTGCACCAAAAAATCAGACTTTAGTCAATAGTATAATATGGTCCGTTGGTGATTTGTTGATGGAAGTTTAACAAGATAATGTCTTTATATTATATTAATTATATATGATATGATATGATATTATATAATATTATAGGATTCAATTGTTCCTGTCAGTATTTTGCAAGCTGCTTGTTTATGATCCTGTAATACCCTAATACCTGGAGTTTTAAGAAGAACTTGAAACAGTCCATGTTGTTTGGCTGCAGTTAAAAGGACAGACACTGTAGCTATGTGTTTAATTTGTTTTTTCCTGCTCTACCTTATCCAGCTCACAGAACTTGATGACTGGTGTAACTCAGATGCAGCAAAATACAGTGAAACTGACCTTCAGGACTGGTGGAGGGAAACAATCATGCCTTTATCTTTATCTTTTGCATGTCAGAATTTGCAGACTTTGTCAGAGTGCAACTCTTCCCATCCCAACTAAACAAGCTTCAAGATATTTAAATAATGTGCTCAGATGTAACTATGGTAAATATGGTAAAGGTGTTGTGGACACAATAGAATCTCTTGTATAATTCAGCAAGGGTGAGGCCCTATATTTCAGCCAGGCCCTAATTTTTTCTTGACCCTTGAATTGGGGTCACCAACATGGTGCCCACAGCCACCAGGGTGCCCCCAAGGACCACATGAGTAGCCCATGCACCTGTTATAAAAATAGTACAATTCACCAGTGAGCAGCGTCTAACATTTAATTTTATCCTGTTGCTATTCTTCTTTAATCAAATAATATAGTTTTGAAAATGACAATATCTAAAAAAAAAAAAAAAGCATGTAAACACGTTTATTAAACATGAAGTTTAGGTAAGTTTAGGTAAACTCTGTTCTAGTGTATCAAACTGGTAGCGCTTCGTATGGCTCAGTACCCGTGAAGTAGCTCTCAGTTTCAAAAAGGTTGGTGACCCCTGCCCTACAACATGCCAGATATCCAAAAGACAATAATGTAAAATCTCTAAAATCTTCAATAATGTACAAAATATGTTTGGTAACACACATGATAAATATATGAAAAGGAAAATAGCAGATTGTCAAGGCATAGAAATAAAAACATGCATACATTTGGCAACTATTTCTGACATGGTCTTTTCACATTAGACCAAGCAATAAAGAAACAAGATCACTCAAGTCTTTTAAAACCATGGAGAACATTTTTACATAAGGCTAAACAGGTATGATTGCAACTCCACAGCCAACACAACTTGTTAGAGGTCACTTCTTATAGACATCCAGCAGGGGTAGCTGCTAGACCAACAATGTCAAACTCAGAAACTGGTTTCAACATTCATTGCACTATTAAATGCATGAATGGGTTGATAATCAGCTGACTGGTTGAGTTAGGTGTGCTATAAACCAGAGAAAACACTCACCTGTGCAGTAATGTGGCTGACTACCCCATGTGCTAAATAGGACAGGCTTTACTGATTTGATCATAGGAATAAAACAAACTGACAGTTTCTGTTGTCCACAGTAAATAAAGTAAGATTTTTCTAGTCTGTTGGTTCAGTGCTGACACTAACAAAGTAATTTCTTTGCCGTAGCCATAGAAAATCAATACTATAAGCCTTTGCAGTGAAGGCCTTTTGTACATTTTATTATCTTGGAGAGGTTGTTGTGTGCCCCTCTCTCATGTGGAACTGTTTAAGTGATTCCATTTGAGGAATGTGTAGGCAATATGGCTGTTAACCATTAGCTTTCAGCATGGATGCGCATGTCTAATTGCCTGAGGTCCTCTGTTCACTCCCACCTGGAATGTGTCTTTTCAGCTGAAGAGCCTTGACACGACTGCAGAGCCTTTCCGTTTCTTCCCGTTTAATCTGTGGTCGGTCGTCCATGCATTGTGTTGACTGCTTACTAGACATGTCATGACAGCCATTCAAGATGAAACAGGAAATTACCTAGTTTCATCATAGCAGAAGAGGAAATTTTACACATACAAGATGCAGACTGAGCTCTGGACATGCATTTTAACACCAAGTATGTTTCTTATTGTGTCTGACTTGCTAATAATTTTAAGAATTATAATCATAATAAATATAGCTGCAGGCAGCAATGTAGGGGCCAAGCACCACAAGGCTCCAATGTAGACAACTAATCATACCAACCCAGCCAACGCACCAGTCCATCACAGGGTAAACAGACACACTGACAAGCAGTGACAAGAGCCCTTTCTTGATGATTTTTCACCAAAAAAATCAAAATTCAAGTGGATGAGTTTTATTTATTTAAAACACAGAGAGACAGGCTGAATAAGAATCACTCCAGGACAAACATTTCAAAAATTATAATTATAAATGAACCCTTAAACCTGGCCTGTTGGTTGCACTGTATAGAATGTTTGAAAAGTCTTCTTATTCAAAAAACAGTAATACCACGAAAAAACAAAATCGCAGACATTTCATAATTTTATTTTGTGATGATGCACAATGAATTTGGTTGTGATAATAATAGATGTTAAAAAAAATTTTCGTCCTTTCCCTGCTGTAGCACTTCCCTGCGCCCACCGTTCATGAAACGTGATCCCCCTGGCAATAAAGTTCACAACTTTTTCATGACTCTAACAAAGTTTTGCTGACTTACAGTTAATTTTCTGTTTTGGTGTCTTTACCATCAAAGTTGCCACACCATCAAACAAAATTATTAGAATTTTGGTCAGAGCCCTGATACATACCAAAGCTGATGTAGATGTTTACTTTTGTCAGTTTATAATGTTGCAGTCTCCTTGGCTAGAACATTAATCTAAGCCTGGAACAGCAAATATGTACATATATATACCATTAGAAACCAAATTTGTGCAATCTGAAGTCTTGGAATGCAGTAACTCCTTTAATTATCATAGATCTGATGGTGGTCCATGCAGATGCACCAATCAGTACTGCAGTAAATGAGGAAACTAAGCAGAACTTCATAAATTGTGTAAGAATTTCTTTCCTCCAAAATGTCCTCCAAAATGTGGTGACAAAAAAGCATGCAGTAAAAAATAAAATGTGAATTTCAGAATGTAAAAGCTTTACTGCAGGCAACAGAAGTGTGAGGAATGCTTAGTTAGATAATGGAGTTCGTGTCTCATAGCTGCAGTGGGTCAGGTTTCACTGCCCCCTCTTCTCCCCTACCCCTCTCCCACTTTCGCTCAGCCTTCCACACTTTCTGTTTGGAGCTATGTACTGAGTTGCAGCACATGGTGCACCACTTTGAAGCTTCCAGAGATTCCAGAAGTTTCTTGAATGTTAATGTAAGCCAGAAGCTGTTTTTTTTTCTCCTTGCCTGCTCTTTGTCTTCTAGTTAGTGGCAGCTGCAGTTACGGAGGGAAACCTTGTTTTGAGTCACGGAGGGATGCAACATCTGTGGGTTACACTGGCTGCGCTTGTCCTGTGGAGTTGCAACACAGTGCTGTCAGCTAGGGCAGGCAAGAGTGGACAGCGGCCGAAAGTGAGGGATGTACCTGTGGGCCCCTGGGAGCATGCTGGAGCAGATGCAGCCAGCAAGAGGCAGCCCGAAGGGGCTTCAGAGACTGACTTCTTGGCTGACTTTGCTGGAAAGAACCGTTTATGGGTGATCACTGCCCCTTCCTACTCTGATAATTATTTGCTCATGATGCAGAAACAGATTAAGGACTCAGAGGGGCTGAACTGTCGACTGGCAGAGAGGGACACTCTTGTTGTGACCATCATTCAGAATGCCATGATGGAAGGCAGAATCCGACGCACAACCATGCAGGGACAGGCCACAGAGGAGACCATGGACTCAGACATGGTGACCAAACTGCTCCATTACTTGGATCTGGAACACCAGACCTTCTCAATGTTGATCCTGAAGAAGAACTTGAAGGTTAGTGAGAGATTTCCATACCCGGTGCGTGTTGAAGCCATTTTGGAAGTTATCGATCAGCTCCCTGTCCGAAAGCTAGAAAAAGTGACCAGGAAAGGTTTATTTCACAGGTGCAAAATCACTAAGAAGCGGTTAGTTGTGAAGCCATCAACGCCTAACAAGAGGAGGACCTTCAGTTCCCAGATGCGAGGCAATATTACCATCATTCCTCCACAACAGCAAGCTTTGGATAAAAAGGCAGTCCTCCGAAACAAAGTAAAGGACATCCTCAGTGGACGCTCCAGGTTTGTCATCCGTAAAACTCCAGAGAGTTCTAGTGGTGGTAGGATACCCACTATGACAAAATCTGCTGCAAATAAAGAGATGAAGCTAAAGCCTGACAGTCAAAGAGAAAGCACAGACAGTGGAGGACATGAGGCAGCAACTGGAGTGGGGAATAAACATGACTTGACATCTAAAGTGGATAACGGGAATAATAGAGCAAATTCAGATGTGTCCACACTAGATGAAGAGAGCAAAGGAGAGCAAAAAGTTGATCATTCAAAATCAAAAAAAAAAGGCAAAGGAAAGAAGGATGGAAAGAAGAAGAAGAAAGGGAAAAGAGGGGGGAAGAAGTCACAACGAGACAGCAAAGACAAGGAAGCTCTCAAAGAATTTATAGAAAAGCTAAGGGGCAAAAGAAGACTTATTGTAAGTACATATTTGGGCATGCATGCTTAACATTGTTATCACCAAAGCTGCAGTAGTTCCTCGAATGAGATTTTCTGGTTTAAGGACTAGGAAAACTCCCTTCTGATGATGTATCGTGAATGTGATGTTGCTTTAGTGTGGATTCTTGGGGCAGGCACAACAGGCACACACACACACACACACACACACACACACACACACACACACACACACACACACACACACACACACACACACACTCACATTAATGCCAAATAGATTCCCACAGGTTGTATGATGTATTTGTGCAATCATGCTGGTTAATGTAGTGAGGGAAAACAAAACATATACAAAACAATAGAAACTGTTATGAATTCTCTCAAACAAAAGAGTCCAAGGTGTGCAATGCTGAATTACAACGTACTATATCACATGATAGATAACACTAGTTTTAGGTCAGAATATCCCTTAAAGTGAAGCTGTAAAGTTTTTTTATAACTTATCACTTGAACACCCCTTACATGATGTGTTAGTATTGATAGTGTATGTAACTTTAATACTGTTGCAGGTCATTTCTTCCCCAAGTGATGTCTCAAGGCAGTATATACAACAGAGGGATGAAAATGAGCTGCAAAGCTGTGAATTTGCTTTAAGGAAGATTACGGTCCTGTCCATCCTGGGCTCAGAGCAAAATCCCACATTGCGTCTACAACACTATCAGCAAGGTATTAGAGGACTCTCAGTCTCACTGCTTCTTTACGCTTTGTTACTACAGGTGCAGTTTTTGCATTTTGCATGCAGGCAGCAGTTCAGCTTTGTGCTACTTATTATGATAAAAGTATATTTTTGATAAAACATTCATGCATTTATGCAACTTTTGTACAGATGGCGATCCGCAGCTGGCCTCTCTGTCTGACAACTTCAAAAATCCTGACTTAATCAGCCAAATTCGTAAAGAATATGGTCTCATATCCAAGGAGTTTTCCATGGTGATCACTGATTACGACATGAGACCTACTGTAAGAAAAACCCTTGATTCATCCTCATCAAGCCTCATGCTTGCCTGAGACATTAGGTGCAGTCAGCCTTCAGCTTTTTCCATTCTTGTGATTTCAGGTTCAGAAGGTGTTTGACTTACCCACAGCTCCCTCTGTTATTATAAATTACATTGATAGTTTCCAGTCACGTCAGCTAGAGAACGAGCAGGAGAGGAAAGCTCCCTCACCCTGTGCGCCATCTGAGAAGAACAACGAGGCAGAGAACTCGCTACTCAGGTATACACATAAAAAGTGATTGGTCAGTTTATGTAAGATATTACTGCTGTTAAGACAAAACTTTGCATTTTGTTATGTTTTTATTTTTACATAATTTGAAAAAATTGCTTACCTTCTGTCAAGCATAACAAAAACAAGACAATGTCTATTATTATCATATACATTTTTAAAAACGTTTAGTTTTTAAATTACTTTCAGGAAATAAAAGAAATAATTTGTTCAGGAGTAATCTTCTGAGTTATAACTCAATTCATCTGTGAGCTCATATATTTTAGGTTCATGTCAAAACGAAGGCTTTTAATCATCTCAAGCCCTTCTGAGGATGATTATTCCCTCCATCAGCAGCTTCAGGCTCTTAATGGACAGGAGTGTCCTATGGGTAAGAGTGGCATCTATTGTGCAATACATATACCTGAACCCTACAAAAAATCTGCATGTCTGAAGGAAATTTGAGTTGCACGTTCGAGTTACTATTTATTAAACCAAGCACCACCCCCCAGGTATCCGTCATTTTGCTTTGTTGAAATTGTTGGGCAAAGGACCAGCGGCTTCAGGCATCGTTGAGCTTTTTCCACTAAATGGTATTTTTTACAATACTGATTTCATAAATGTTGTGAACTTCACGTTGATTTGCCAAAGCCATAACCAAATGAAAGAGTGTCACCAAAAACACTCCTTTCCCCCATCCTGTAGGCAAAAGTCAGACAGAAAAGGAATCACTTTCTCAGGATGTGGTGAGGAATCTGAGAGATCAACTGAAGATCAACAGGGACTACTTTAGTATGCTGGTCGTGGGTAAGGATGGTGATGTCAAAGCTTGGTTCCCCTCCCCAATGTGGTCCATGGCCAATATCTATGACCTAGTGGACTCCATGGAGTTACGTCAACAAGAAGACAAGCTGCAACAAACCCTCGGTATTTACTGTCCAGAAGACAGTGGTGGTGATGGTGGAGATAGATACCATGGATATGCAGAAGAGACCTAGAACAGCTATCTGTACCTTCAATCAGAGGACTAAACACAGTTCACACAAACACAACTGTGAGAAAAAGTTCTAAATCCCTTATTATGGAGATTTCTGCATGAATGTTTTTGATCTACATCTAAGTAATAATAAATAAAGACAGTCTTGCTTCCGAGAGGCGCAACCATCTAAACACTGGCCCAATTGTTGAGAGATTGCGAGTTCACAATGATGCTACAGGTATAACATCTGACAGCTGGTGTTACACTAGTAGATAGTGGTCTTTGTAATAACATAAAACAACACAACATAACATAACATAACATCACATCACTTCACATCACATACCTTAACATTACATAACACAACATGACACAACACAAGACAACATAACATAATATAAAACAACATCACATAACATCACACCATATCACATAACATACCTTAACATAACATAGCTCGACACAACATAACATAACATAACACATCACATAACATACCTTAACATAACACAACATAACATCACATGACATCACATAACATACCTTAACATAATATAACATCACGTAACATACCTTAACATAACACAACACAACATAACATCACATAACATACCTTAACATAACATAACACAACACAACATAACATCACATAACATACCTTAACAAAACACAACATAACTTCACATAACATACCTTAACATAACACAACACAACATAACATCACATAACATACCTTAACAAAACACAACATAACATCACATAACATACCTTAACATAACACAACACAACATCACATCACATGACATACCTTAACATACCATGACACAACTCAACACAGCATAACATCACATAACGTAACATAACATCACATAACATACCTTAACATAACACAACACAACACAACATCATATCACAGAACATACCTTTCACAATGATTGCAAGTTCACAATGATGCCACAGGTATAACATCTGACAGCTGGTGTTACACTAGAAGATAGTGGTCTTTGTAATAACATAACACAACACAACATAACATAACATAACATCACATCACTTCACATCACATCACATCACATCACATCACGTACCTTAACATTACATAACACAACATGACACAACACAACATAACATAATATAACATAACACAACATCACATAACATCACACCATATCACATAACATACCTTAACATAACAAAGCTCAACACAACATAACATCACAGGACATCACATAACATACCTTAACATAATATAACATCATGTAACATACCTTAACATAACACAACACAACATAGCATCACATAACATACCTTAACATAACACAACACAACACAACATCACATCACATAACATACCTTAACATAACACAACACAACACAACATACCATCACATAACATACCTTAACATAACACAACACAACATAACATCACATAACATACCTTAACATAACAAAACACAGCACAACATAACATAACATCACATCACATAACATACCTTAACATAACACAACACAACACAACATGACATCACATAACATACCTTAACATAACGCAACACAACATAACATCACATCACATAACATACCTTATCATAACAGAACACAACATAACAGAACATACCTTAACATAACATAACACGACATAACGTAACATAACATGACATCACATCACATAACATCACATAACATACCTTGACACAACACAACACAGCATAACATCACATAACGTAACATAACATCACATAACATACCTTAACATAACACAACACAACATAACATGACATCACATAACATACCTTAACATAACACAACACGACACAACATAACATAACATAACATGACATCACATAACATAACATCACATAACGTACCTTGACACAACACAACACAGCATAACATCACATAATGTAACATAACATCACATAACATACCTTAACATAACACAACATAACATGACATCACATAACATACCTTAACATAACACAACACGACACAACATAACATAACATGACATGACATCACATAACATCACATAACGTACCTTGACACAACACAACACAGCATAACATCACATAACGTAACATAACATCACATAACATACCTTAACATAACACAACATAACATGACATCACATAACATACCTTAACATAACATAACACAACATGACACAACATAACATAACATGACATCACATAACATCACATAACATACCTTATCACAACACAGCATAACATGACATGACATACCTTAACACAACACAACATAGCATAACATCACATCACATAACGCAATATAACATGACATAGCATACCTTAACATAACATAACACATCGTAACATAACATCACATCACATCACATCACAACACATCTCATCACATAACATACTCCCACAGTGTAAAGGTGTAGAGTGAGTAGAGTTACAGACTTCATCTACCATGAAGTTTTCATCACATACTGCTCAACAGTGTGAATACTACCACAGATTGTAACTAGCATTTGTGTAGGTTGTTCATTTCTATGGAAACTGAAAGTTGTTTTTCAACAAACATGTGCTTTTCTGGACAAGTACTGATCCTACTTTTATAAATGTATAATATAATTCAGTATAAAAATAGTCTCGCAGGTGGTTTCTCACCCCGGGTTCTTATGACCACCACTATAACGGAAATCACTAGAAGTTTCTAGAAATAAAACATTAAACCACACTAGAAGACTTTGTTCACCTCTCAATATTGAAATTATGCAGAAACGTTGGAAACCTTTGGAAAAAAAAATTCACAGACCTTAGGGGACAGTGCATTACTTTTGGCAGGATTATGGAATTTTTCTAGCAAAGAAAGTGGAATATTCTCGACTGGCCAAGTCAGTCATCTGATCTGGGCCCTGCTGCACATGCATTTCACTTACTGACAAGACTGAAGGCAAAAACACTGAAACAAGCAGGAACTGAAAACTGGAGATGCCCACTGTCTGGTGATGTCGTCTGCATGTCGCAGACTTCTTTGCCACTTATTCCTAATTTCAGTACTAATTTATTCAGTTACCTATGATCCCCCCCCCCCCTTAAAAACTCGGCATATCGTTACAGAGTGTACCTTTAAGGTTATGGTTTAAACTGCTGTAACCAAAACATGTTACAATCTACAGTGTCTATTACAAATGGAAGGTATAACAAATGTGCATTTAACATTTTCACTGCATTTTTCAACTAAAGTGATACTGAAAATGTGGTCAAATAGAGCCATTCTAGTTAAGAGAGCATCTTCTATACTTGTATTTAGTAAAGTCACATAACAAATATTTAGTAAGAGCTGAAAGAACATACCATTTGTGTGTCCTTCCTGCTTGGTCTTAACCATTGCTTTGGTGCGTTCAGAACAATGATTGTCTAACATGTGCTGTAACAGTTTGTTAGTGTTGTTTTTTAAATGTTAGTTACACAAAAAGCCCTGTTTCAGCTTCGTTCATACATCGGATGCTGATTATTAATGTGTTTAAAAAATATGCAAATATGAGAGGGCAAGAACTTTCAAGCACAAAGTACAAAATATGTCAATATATGCATCTGAATTATTCTGTCTGGTTTATTCAGACTGCAGATTATCACCCAAATTGTGCATAGCCTTGCACAAGATAAACCACAAAGTTCAGTGATAAAGAGAGAGTGGTGTTAATAAATGAAGTCCTTACCCACCAAAACATTCTACGGTGGGTAGTTTTTTTATTTTACTCTGGCTGAGAAATTAGAGTTTGTGTAACATATTGCATATTGCATAACATATTCTGTGCCACATCTTGTTGCACATGTACATCTGATCCTAGGAGTTTTAACTTTTTTGTCAATCTGAGGAAGATTCTTCCAGAACGTTCCTCGCCAACATGTGTTTTGAGACCCAATTTCACATCTGTTTTCAAGAGAGAAAGGGAATCAGTGCAAAACTGGCCACTGTAAGTGGGTCAAAGTTTAGTAAATCAAGTGGAATATGTAATCAACTGCACTATTTCCTCCGGGATAAATAAAGTTTTCTGATTCTGATTCTGATTCTGATATTTTGCTCAATCATCCAGATGCACATGCATGAAGAAGAGAAGTGCATTTTGTGTTCTACAGTGTGCAGTCTGTAAAGCCTATTCTGACTTGGGCATATCTTTCATGCAGGCAGCGTGCACCCAATGTTTGTTGCAAACTGGCCTTCTGTCTCTCAGGAAATCTTTCTTACTTACTTTCACCACATGTTTAAGTAGAACATTAATACTGAATATTAAGGCTGCCTAGAACATTCCCATATTCACAATGCAGCATGCAGCTGCCCTGACTTTTTGTTTTGTAGGAAAGATGTGTCAGTTCAGAAGAAATGTGAGGAACATATGTGAAAGATTAAACAGTTGCTGGACACATGGTAATATTAAACTTTAAAAAAGGGGACGAGGGAACCTCTTCATTCAGGAGGTTTAGAAGGCTTGGAGTTCTCTCCAAGTGCTTAAACCATTGAAGGAGACTGTAGATTATAGTTCAGTTTCTGTCTGTGCACTTTGCTTGTAGTTTGTTGTGGTTTAACACTTAACCAATACACTTTGGGCTGCCAATGTCTAACCCCCTGAAGAATGTGGCCTAGTTTCGGTCTGTGCTCTTTTATTAAATGTTTGTTAGTGCTGCAGTTTGAAGTTTAAAAGTTCTGGTTAATGACGCGCCTTCAGTTAGCATGATTGGTGTGGTTTGTTTTTGTACAGCCTTGCACTGATCCACAAAACGTGGTGAACCACTAGCTTTAACCAGGGGGTCACATCAGAAAGCACCTGTCTTTGTTGACTTTTCTGTGCAACTAAGGAAGGAGCAGAAGCGCAGCATGGAATAGGCAAATAGAAGAGATGGAGCAAGTGATAGGGCTTCGTGTGATGTGTGTGGTGTAGCCTATGACAGAGAAGGGAAGTAACAAACGGTGCATAGACACTGTGGCTACGCAACACAGTCTCTCACATATATTGACACACTCATACATATTTGCAACTAGTGAAATCAGCTCATGAACAGACGTGACAGAAGTTCTCTCCCATTATGGTGAGTTCTACTTTTCCTTTTTTTCCCCACTCAGAGTTATTAGTGGTAAATGTTCAGGCATGTTGGCTGTAGATCAGCAACAAAGTTTTCATTGGGACAGGGTAGTGTGTATTGTCTGAGTGGTAATCTGGGCTGGTTTACGTTACAGTGTGGGTAATGTTGAAGGATTGTTTTTATTTAGCTTTTTTATTATTCATGCAGATTATATGCAGATGAGTTTCCATGATGTAATAGGCTGAAAAAGTTTATATAATTAAAATGATGTGAAAAGTGTCCCTTAGATTAATTTTACAAAATTACACAATGACATGTTGAAACTACTTTGGAAGAAGAGGGTTTTTTGTTGTTTTTTTTTTTTTTGTGGTGTCATATGGTATTGGGTAAGCTTGCAATGTAAGGTTGTTATTTTCGCTTGCTTCATCAACAAGGTTCCTCTTTGCTTTTTTTGTAAACTCTGCTTGACCAATAGTATAATAAGCAAGCACGCACTCCAGGTACAAAATATACACATCTGGGGCTTGTTCTTGCTTGAAATACATAGGTATTCCAAACAACACCAACCTATTTTCCTCTGACCTGATCATACGATAATATGTCTTTTATAGTGATATTGCCAGAGCATTTTAGCAATTCAGCTTTTCTACAGCAATGTCATTATGCCAAAATGGAACCATGACAGGAGTTATGTGAAGCGCTGTCATGTGAAATACTGGAATTTCCATTCCTTTTCTCTAAAAGTCAGCATGTCTGGACTGGTTGAAAACACACCATCATCACAAGCTAAGAGAATGCATTGAGTTAGTATAACATCACACTAGAGACAGAAAATGTCATGAAAGCAATACTTCCTAAGTATGGAACTATCATCTTTTTGTGAGGTTGCTTTGCATGTCATAAAGCCGGTTTGGTGAGGCTGCAGTGACTGGTCATATGGTCTGTAGCTAGAAGTACTCTTGCCTTTTTGGTAAGTATTAGTTTTATGTGTAGAAAGGTGTTCACACTAATGAGCAGCAGTGAAAGACAAGTGAGAACTTATTGTTTGTTCTTGTGGCTAGCCACTCATACCAACACAGTGAGTTAAACAAGAGAAGGTATTTATAGTTGTATGTGAAAACTGTAGCACTCCTGGTCAAATGACATGTTTCATTGATTTTATATGTGAACAGAAGTTAATAAAAAGTCAACATGGAATAACGTTAAATATGATACATTTGCATACAAGCTTAATCTAATATATTTAGAAAAATACACTAATTTAACTCATCAGGTCCTATACAAAGTCAAGCAAGTAACTAAGTATGTGACCCTTAAGTATCTCAGGGTGTTGTACTTATACTGAACACTAATAGGATCATCTAAGAGGCCAACTGATTATTGGCTGTTGCAAAAAAGAGAAGATGTTTCAATGTCTCTGAAATGTCAATAAGCATGCCAGCAAGTGCTTATAAAGCATTAGCCGCTGGTAACACAGGGCATTTCTTGGGGAAGAAAGGTTTCTACTAAACATCAACATGTATGATAAATGATATTTAATCCCATAGTCAGTGAGGATACATAGGAAAAAGAATAGTCTGGATATTACAACAAGAACTCTTTCAAGAAATCAATAATGTTATATGGCCTTTAATCCACAGACCTTTACCATGCTGTGCAAACAAGACAACCTGTTAGTATTTCTGAGCCAGAAGCGTTTGGCAGGAAAATGTTAAGAACAATTATAAACAAGGAGAGAAAGACTGTAAGTCAACTACAAGAAACATATGGAGTCTGGGATTTCACTCAAAGTTGGTCTTACAAAGTACTCACTGACAGAAAGGCCAAACATAAGCACATGCCACATATTTTTTGTTTTTTGTCAATATGATAAATTCAACAAATAAATAACTGTTGTGTGTTAAATTTGCAGAAATATATCATATTCATCATGGCAAATGTGATGTGAACTTCTTTTGACATAGAAAATTAAGTAAATGTATGATTTGACCATAAATGTCCACTACAATGAATGAAATGTCCTCCATCTGAAGTGAATATCTTTCATGTTACTTTAAAACCTAAGACACTGATTACCTAAGAACTGTTGCTTTTGCTGAAGCTACAGTTAAACTGCTCTTACTATAGAAATAGCGAGAGTGTAATAGAAATTGACAAATGCTGGTTCCTATGTTTATAACACAAAGTTTCTCTTTCATCCACCAGCTGCTGATTTGTGAGTCAACAGTACAGCCTGTTCTTCTCTGCTCTTAGTGGCATAAGAATACCTCCACTGTCCTTATCTGTGCTTCCTTGTGTTAGGTCTGTCCCGATTCAAACAACGCTTATTACATTAGGGCGTGACTGCCAATCAAACACACACACACACACACACACCTTCTGACTCCAAGCCTGGAAACCCTCCATGTGAACAAAGAAACAAAAAGGTGCCATCCTGCAGTAGAAATATGAGGTCATACGTAAAATACTAACAACAAAATAGTCAGCAGAAATAGTCTAACACTGTTTCAATCAGCCTTGTGTTTAGTTAGTGAATTTTTTTACTTTTGCTTCTGTTTCAAAGATGTGCTATTACTTTACAGTAAATTAAATGTCACACATTTAAATTTAAATGTGTTCTTTGGAGCAACACTTACTAAGAACCACTTTTGGTTCTGTAAAGGAGCTTTCAGCTGATGAAGGAGCTTTTCCAGATTTGCTAATAAGGAGTGTTTTTTAAAGTCATATCCAAAATTTAGAACACCCTCTGTCAAACTGCATGTTTTGTTGATTCATGAAAGTGAAAATAAGTGCACATCCTTTACAGAGAACACACCCTATATTTTACTGCACAATTTATTTTTATTTCCTAAGTTTAACATTCTGGAGAAAGAAATGTGCATGGACTTTGAACAGACTTTGTTTTATATTTTTTTTTAAATAAGATGTAAAATTATATAATTAAACAGTAATTGTGTGTAAAAATGAAGAAATGTATTCTCTGTTGAGGACGTGTACTTATTTTTCACTCAGAGTATCAACAAAACATGTAGTTTGACCAGGGGTGCCTACACTTTTGCATATGGACCTTCATGTTTACTAGATTCACCTAGCTTATACCTGCAATCACTGGCCATTTAGGTAAATCTACTATATACAACTATGCTTGTTCCCGCTTGAACCAAGCTGGTTGGGTCGAATCCCAGGTCTGCCAATGGCACCACTGAGGTTCCCTTGAGCAAGGTACCGTCCCCACACACTGCTCCTCTGGGCACTGTGTTCCTGGCTGCCGACTGCTTCACTTGACTGCTTCACACTAGGTGCTGTGGTGCGGTGTGTTCACACATCACTCTAAAAGGCCACTTTACTTTATTCACTTTGTAGACTGACGGTGCCTGACTGCAGCCCATTGACTGCTGAACAGTCTATCAGCCTCTATCTACCTCATACTAGTGATACACAGGATCGCTGACCAGACATTTTTCCATCACTACAATGACACTGACATGACATGTAAGCAGTGAAATCACAATATGATGAAAGTAGACAGCGTTTTTTTTTTAATTTAAGTTCCAAGTGTAGGCCAAAAGGAGGTTTGGGCCGGGAGTAGACATGGGGCCTCCAAAGTTCTTTATTCTGTCAGTTAATCTACTGAATGTGAAATATGTGGAATTTGTGGTTGGTTAAGTAAAGAGTTAAAGACGACTGTTATAGTAAACATAAACAGCAGTTAATCTAAATTGTATTTACACAACAGTACAGTGTGGTCTCTGCTGTCCCCAGCCCCTGAAACTTTTTAAGGTGAACCCAACAACTTTAGAGAAAGAAAATTGTAGAAAGTAGTACAAAACCAGGCACGATAGCATTCTAGTACAAGATTTACACCATTAAAGATGGGTCGTATTTCAATCATCACCAGCACCTGTGAAAAAGCTTTTGCTCTTATGGGCAGCTGGTGGCCTGGTGGTTGGAGTTGTCCCTGTTATTGGAAGGTCGTGGGTTCTAATCCCAAGACTGCCACTGGCACAACTGAGGTACCCTTGAGCAAAGTACTGTTGCCACAAATTTCTCCCTGGGTGCTGCCTTGCTGGCTATTCACGTGTGCCTATATAGGCCACTTTACACTATACCAACGTAATTTGACATTATGTGATGCAGCTAGTAATACAAATACTTTACTCACAAGGAATGTCCTCCTTTCTCTTCTCATAATGACTTTTCATTTAAATTTCTTTTTAGGATTTTCCTGTTCTTAAGGTAACCAAAACATTTCTACTATGGCATCAAGGAACTTAATTTTTAATCTGTGTTATATCAATGACGTGAGTGCTATATTGAACACGCTCTCAGTGTATTCATAGTTTCACATCAATTCAGGTTATAGATAGATATATTTACTTCTGAAAATGCTGGCATTGCACATGACTCGCAATGTTACATAAAATTACATTTTATTACAGTGAGTACCACTGGGACAGAAGTTGGGACCAAAAGGTATATGCAGCTCACAGCACTGGCATTAATTCCTCACATTACTGGGCTTACTTGTTCATGGGTGTTAACAATTCACTGAACTGTGATTGGATCTACATTTAATTATTCCATAATCTAACACTGTAATAATGACTCAATTGTGAAACGTATGGTACATTTACTGTCATGAACACTTATAAAGGCTTATTCCATAAAATGTCAGTTGTCAAAAATCTTGCGTTGGTCATTTTTGATGAAAATGCCTGTCGGAATTTGCCATTGTAGATGTTTATATAGGTTTATGTCAGTTGTCATGAAAGGTTCATGTATATGTCATGTGGCCTTATGAACGCTAGCTTTCAGTGTTATTATTGCCATAGTTTTTAGGAGAAATATCATGCACCTATGACAGCATTTACAAAGACCTCAGGGCATAATTACAGAATGAACAAAATAAAATACCATCAATGGTGAAAAAACAAATGCACTGTAGGGAAGAACAGTTTAATTAATAGAAACTTATAAAACTGCAACTAATGTGGTTAGTGACAGCCATTAATGTTTATCAGAAGTTTGAGAGAACAGAGCTTTCTATTAACATACTAAGTGTAAAACTGAAGAATCAACTCTACTCAAAATAAAAAAGAAAAGTTAAACTCTGAAAAATGAACCCTTTTTAACACTGTACCGTTTCTGTGTACACTTTCACGCTGAGTTGCTATTTGTAGGTAATGACACTAATGTTACCTGCATAATGAGGATTTGGATTCTAATAAAATAATAAAGCAATTTTCTATTAGTTGTACTCTCACAGAGCTACAGCTAGTCTCCCCAAGAAGTCCTTTGCATGATGCCATAGAATAATCAGTTTTTATTCTCTAAATTACCTTTTAATTCTTCTCAAATATTATTATGAAGAACAAACCATCTAGTTTAACTCTTGGTAGACGAGATGTTTAAATGAGATGTGTGAGTGTAAAGCTTAGAGGATTTAGAGAAGTTGTGCATCACATCACCTTCAATCTATTGCAATGGTGCACAATAACCCTACACCACAAGTTCCAGCACTCATGCATAAATTATAGCATGATGTTCAGAAGCAGAAGTAACTGGTTTCAACTCAAGCTTTTACCTTTTGGACAAGTCAGTGTCCGGGGAGCACACAATGCCCAGATTCACACAAAATTTGACTAAGAAATTTTCTGCTATACTGCTTATCGCCAGGTGCTTATAGAGAAGAGTCATTTAACCAGGCAAAGAACCATCCATGTATTCATTTAGTTCATGGCTCTGTATATATATATGTGTAGCTGTTGTCTTTACTGGCTAAAAGGTCTTGTTGCCTAAGCAGGAGTAAAGTTAGTTCCACCAAGAGGTTAATAATACCTGTCACTTGCTGTCTTTCTTTTAGACAGACTATCACAGCAGTCCCATGGAAGATATGGGCCCTGTCTAGAACTGTTGCTTATTTTACCACAACTCCTGCCATCCTGGTGCCTCAACAGAGGTTAATTGCTGCCCCTCTGATTCACCCTCTGCTTTGTCCAGTGAGGCACTAACAGGGTTTAACATGTTTAGGCCTAGTAACCTTTCCCTCTTTAACACATGAGCATTGCTAAAGGACCTTTGTGCCTTGCCTGCTTGTGAGCTCCTTTTAATGGGCATAGCCAGGCACTTAAGTGCCAGCATTCATGGCAGAACCAGGTCCTTATGGCACAGAGAGGATGTCTCCTTGTACGTCATATACTCCGCGGTTGGTTATCTCTTCTCCCCTTGTATGGAATTAGGGGCTTTTTGGTGAAATTTAGGCTTCCACCGTAAATGGTGGAGGGAAGTCTATAGAAGGTCTATGTCTTGCCACTCTGCTGAGATTATTCCTTCATCCTGGGCAGTACATAATGAAAGTGAAGGCTACTTATGGATATTATTATGGTTCTGTGAGTTCCAGATGACAGCCAGAGTTGTCAGTCACTCATAACCTTTGAGGAAAATTCCTAGATGTCTTTCATATGTGTAACTACGTGCCTCACCCATCATGTTTTGACCTGTGCACGGAATACACAATGCACTTTAGGCCAATCACGCGGCACCACTTTTACTGTTGAAACTAGCATTACCATGGTTTTTTTTTTGGTCTTAGACATGATCTAAAGGCTTTTTAACTGTTTTAAAGTTGTTTGTAAGAAACGAAGAAATATAGGTAACTTTTTAAGTGAAATTAAGTTGGAGAATGTAGAGTTGGAACAACAGTTGTCATATCATCCTCATTCTTAAAAGGCACACACCCTGCTTTCCTGTGTCATACATACTTTGTTCTGAGATTTGGAATAGGAAGTATAACAATATTTATTGTTATTGTGATATATGACATACCACAATAAGCTGTTCTAATGTTTATGAGCAATAAAAATCACTGGACAGATCATTCTGGGTAGTATTTTTTAAATATGACATCACCAGTTCTTTTCTTTTAATCTGCTGCAACTTATCAAACTTCAGATACCTAAATATCATGTTGTGGGAATCATTTAGTATTGAGAAAATTTTTTATTGTGCAGTTATATTTTTTACCATGTCACCCGCTCCTAGCTAGGTTTGCTTTCTGCTGACTGGGCATCAGGTTTGCGCCACTTTTATTCATACTGTTCGGTGTATTTAGATGCTACCACATATAACTTTAAAGTCTTGAGCACACATTCAGTTTCTGTATGCACTGATGCTAAAATAGCCAGAGAGTGTTTGTTTATACTTCCTCTTCTGGCTTGTTGAAAAAAAACTGAAATGGCTACTAGATGCTCATGTTTACAGTTACATTATGACTAGAGTTCTAAAAGGTATAAGAGAAGGTGGCTTCCCTGAAAATGTTTAACATTTGATCATGCAGCATACATTAAGCTGTTGACATTAAGCATGTTGCTCATATGGCTTGCCGCAGGACAGAGTCATTCCTGTGAGCATTTTATGTTGTTAAAGGTTAGGGCAGATTAAGGGACCAGGTCAGGTCAAATATATTTATATAGCACTTCCAAAACAGTTGCTGTTACAAAGCAGTTTTACAGAAATTCATGTCCAAGCCACTAGTCCATGTGAGAGGCCATTGCCAAGGTATTGCAACTTCCTGCTGTTATAAATTATGGTGTCAGATTTTCTCAGTTCCTGTGAGATCACAGCCAGGGTTAGACCATGAGTTTAGAGAAAACAACTGCTAGCAGTTCTCACATGAAGGCAGATGCGAAGGGGCAGGTAAAGGTGTCAGCTTTAATCAGTATAAAATGGTTTTATAACTTTATGACTTGCCTTTTTCAAGTGGATCTAAAATAATTTCAACTTTCTTATTTTTATTTGATTCGTTCTTAAGAGTTTGAAAATGGATAATTACCTTGAGTGTTTAAAAAGTTCTATGCAAGATCATGTCAAATTACTTAATTACAAATTACTTAGCTGATTGAAATTTAATAGTATTCATTCTTTAGATGAATGCCTAGTAATACTGAGGTTGTAAGGAATTACTTTGTTTTAAAGACACACCCTTTTGTGTTTTTGATTTCCCACTCTCACTCTTGATTTTGGCTTTTCACTTCTAGGACAACAAGTCAGATGTGAAAGCTATTATGGCACGCTTCCAAGCTGGAGGTGCCGGCATGGATGCAGGAGCAGGGGGACGTCCAAAAGCTGCTGTCCACCCCACCTTATCGGGTCCCGCAGTGCTGTCTAAAAAGCCTGTGCTGGAGACCAGCCTCTCAGGCAGTGCTGCTGCTAACTCTCACACACCTAAACCCAGCTACCTTAAGAATACAGTCTCCACAAAGAGTGCTCCTGAAGCCCGAGAGTCCCTCAAACCTCAAGCACTTGTGAGCAGATTCGAGAACTCAAACACAAATGAAGACAGCAAACCTCCTTTTCCTAAACTCAAGCCAAAACCACCAGATGCATCCCAGGATGCTGAACAAAAGCCCTTGTTACCAAAGCCACCACTGCAGAAACCATCTATCAACAGTGCAGCAGACGCCAAGCCCTCATTCCCTAAGCCACCACCTGTCGTAACCAAGCCTTCCTGGACTCCCAAAGTTGAAGACAATGGAAACACCCCCAATGCCAATACTCCTCCAAAAATGCCAGCAGCTCCCAAACCAAAGAGTACAATCTCCATGCTCCGCCAGCAGCCAGACGAAGCTAAAGACAGGGAACCTGTTAAAAAAGCTTTCTCAGGTTCTGGTGTAAAGCACTCAAGCTTCCGTGTTGCCCAAAGTGCCTTTAACAAACAAGAAGACTCAGCTAAAGATGAAACAAAACCACCAAGTACAAAGGATTTGCCAGGACCAAGCCCTGCAATTGCACCAAAACCTAGCTATCAAAGAAAACCGTCTGGGTCTAGCGTCCAGACAGTCAATGATGATTCTTCAGCACCTCCAAAAAAACCTTTACCTAATATTCTTGCCCTCGGCAGTGCCCCAAGCAAACCAAACAGACCACCCAGGGTGAAGCTTGAGAAGTTCAGAAAAGCTGCAGAGTCTCCAATTCAAGGTGAGTACTGGATCAGTATGCTTTTTGCCTTCTTTGTTTTTCACATGCTTTATTATTAATGAAAATTAAGACAACATTACTAAGTTATCTTAAAGGTTTTTACTGACAAAGTACATTTTGCTCTGACAAGAAACATTAGTCAATGTCCCTCGCTGTAAAACATATCAAAAAGTAAAGATTCCAGCTTGTGCTTCTGTCAGAAGAATGCATGGACTCATTATGGCAGGAGTAAGTAATTAAATTAACATTAATCTGCAAGAAACAAGAAGTTTTCTTTGCAAAGCAGTCAGCACTCAGAAATGTGGCAAACATGTGGACAGAGTGGTTTCTATGGTCTAGTTCTGTTGCCTGCCCCAGGATGCGGAGTACAACGAGTAGTATCAGTCAACAATTAGATGACATGGGTTCTAGAATATTTACATGCAGTTAATTCCAGGGTCATGAAACATTAGGCAAAAGTTTCCTGTACTGCACAAGCTATTAACTTCCTCCTTTTGCTTTTTACTTGTTAGCTGCGCAAAAAAAACAAGGAAGCTTAAAATGGGAACAACATTTAGAGAAAGGTTTCATTTTTGGCCCAAGTCAATGTGTTAGATCCTGCTTCATGTTACTTCAGTGCAGATTAGCTAGTTGAAAGTGGTGATGGTAAATAATATTTCAGCCTTGTAAATTGCTGTCAGAAAAGGCTGTTTTCATAAGATATATTTCACACAAAAAATCCATCATACCAATATGCTTGTCACTCTAACAAGGCAAATGTATTTTATGAACTTTAATAACTGAGTATTAATAAGGACCTAGACTTAGTTAGGTCATGTACTCATGTTAAACAATAAGCTCTGGATTGCAAAAACACATAAGAAGGTATTTTATGGTGCAGCATCCCTTCAGAGAATGCAGTTCCACCACTCCACAGCCCAATCAACACTTGTGGATGTTTGGCACTGGCTGTGGTGACCTTAGAGCCAGGTGCAGCTGCTCCTGAGAGTCCCATTAATCTGTCAGTGCTTTACTTTTAGACAAGCTGTGTGTGAAATTGAACCGTGCCATCAATATTTATAAATAGATTAAAAGTTGCTGAATTCACTAAACTCGAACTAGTAGGGTAAATTTGCTGGACACTTTTGGACACAAAATGTAATATTGAGATATTACAACTCTTGAGGCCAGAACACAGTATTTATATGAAGTAAAGTATGGTACTAAAGTTCTTGCAGTTATACATTATATTGCTTAAATAATGTAACACATTTTTATCAAGTAACAGTAACCACAAAAACGGTGTGTTGTAACAAATTAATAATTTTTAAGGTCCCGAATTAAAGAAAGGAGGACCCCTTCCCCCTCCAGGATCTCACCCCAGCAGCCATGCAGCCCCAGATGTGCCCCCATGCTTACCCCCACGACCTCCCGGAGCCATGTCAGTAACCTATCATTACCAAACAAACAAATAAACAAACAATACATAGATGGTAGTGATTGCAAATGAACTTTGATATTTTTGATATTAGCATACTGCCTGAACAGGATGAGAATTATGACGATATTGGTGACCTGAAGGAATCATTTGGGGGTGAGTGGAGAGTAAAACCTAAAATACGTTTCCTTACAAACTTACTTGAGAAATTATTATTATTTGAAAAAACTCAGAAAGTACAAAATCCTTTTGGTAAAATCTGATTTGGGTAAATCTAATAGAATAGCAACAATTACCCAATTATTAGAATAGGAATATGCATTTAATATCTAACTTGCAATTTTTGTCACTGCAGGAAATTCTGGGAAACAAGCTGAGGTAAGAAACTTGATCAGGGGTTTAACTGAAGTAGTAATTATGAAATGTTACTGATTTTTTGTCCTCTCTTTCTTTCATTTGCACAGGGAAGTGGAAGTGATGAGGAGATGTATGAGGATCTTGATGAAAGATGGTAGGCAGTTTTTTGACCACATGTAGTTCTGTTTCTGCAGGTGATGTGCAGAAACTGCTTTAAATTCAGAGATGTGGCAATTGCTAAATCAGTTCTGGTCATTTCCAAAAATATAACAAGGTCTGCAGCAGAGGCAAAGGAACAAGATAAGAAACGAGAAAAGGAAGAGAAAAAGCGAGTAGAGCAAGAAAAGAAAGATCAGAAGGAACGTGACCGAAAAGAACAAGAGGCAAGGAAGAAATTCAAGGTAAGTTCAGCTTTCTTATTGTTAGTAGTACCTGTGCAAATTATCATGCTGGACAATGAGTTGTTTCCCAAATATTTATGCTTGATTTCTTTATAGCTGTCTGGACCCCTTCAGGTCATTCATAAAGTGAAGGCCAGAGTAGACTGTAAAGGAGGTAAGAATGACCTCAGCATTAAACAAGGCGAGCCTATTGAGATTCTACGTATTACAGACAACCCTGAAGGACGATGGCTAGCCAGGACACAGGATGGATCCTGTGAGTAGCAATGTCCCATCCAGGACAAATATTAGGGCAGATGACACACACATATCTAACTATACTTGATCCTAAGCAGAGCACAGTCTGAAACAGCATTCAAAAACTACTTTTATAATTCATAGTTATCACAGAGTGATCTGGACACACTCCAGACTCTTGTGCATTGTGCTGGAGATGGTGAAAGCCTCTTTCTGTTCATTTTTTCCCCAGATGGCTACGTAAAGACAGAATCAGTTGAGATTGATTTTGATAAACTGAAGAATCAAGGCCTCGGTCTCCCCTCTCACATGGACCAAGACGATGGTGAGGTATATGATGATGTAGCTCCTCAGGACGACGTCAATAGGTACAGTATTCTCAGTAGGTACTGCATTCTGTCCAAATATGAATGCTATTACTGGGCCTTGGACAATATACTCTGAGTTGGCTGCTCATGCAGTACACCTACAATGATGTTCAAAAAACTGAAATCATATTAATAATTTTAATTACTAAGTAACTTACACAATGAAATGTTATAAAATAGAAACAACCAAATGTAAACTGTTGGATTTTTCACAATTTACAGTATTTTGTGAATGAGATATAATGTCATGGAAAAATGTAAATTATTTTTGAAAAAGTAAATCATTATTATAACACTGATTATATTACATGACATACTATCATTATCTTTTTATAGTAAATTCTTGATTCCAAATTAATATGAATGGCTGAATTAATATGAATTGATCAGCAAATTTCAAATAAGCCATTGGATATTTTATTATAAGGTCATTCTCAGTGCTACAGACATGGCATGTTTTGTTGACTTTCTTGGTGAAATGAGTAAACACCTGTGTGCAACTTTCTCAATTATAATGGAATCAATTACCATTCATTGTGACTATTTTTATTACTTTTACAAACTCCTACAAACAGTTTGGAACCTATAGGAATAATGTTGTACATGCAAAAAATGTTTACGGATACTGTCTACAGTCCATCCTGACCATTAATGAAAATAAAGCTCTACAGGATCACCACAGACCAGATAGCACTGCACTGATATTAATGTTAGTGGAATGTTAGTGGGAGTTTGAGTGTATTAGGCACTGTAGTATTGCTTGGGTTTATACACCTAAAGTACATTTGCAGACCAGTTTATTAGTCGCATCCACATTGCTAATACACTCTGTAGGTATACAATTAGAGTCTATCCTTCCTCCCCTTTCTAGTTGCCTTCTTGCAACATACATCTAGCTACACATCCAGCTCTTTCACACAGCTATACCTCAAATGGTTCTCCACTCAAATAAATCCAACGGTGGTCCTAATAAAGGGGTTCGAGTGTTGCTGATAAAGTGTGCAGAAACTGAAGGGCTACAGACAGCAGTCCTAACCTACGAAATGCATTTAAGGGGTAGGTGTTTCTGACAGAATGCACAATGAGAGTAGGGACTTCATCCTATTATTTCACTGATTTACTGAAATAATTATTTTTTAATTTCAGAAAGAACAGTGGCCCAGGGGGTAAGTCTGAACATTTTCACTCCTGTACCAACAGAAAATAGCTTGTAGGATTGCAATAAAAGATCAAACTCAAGAAGGTGTAACTTTTAGCCAGGCCAAGGGCAAGCATGTGTGAATGATACACACAAAAGATATGTGAATAATACTGCCCTCTACTGTCCATAGTTGTTCTACCTCCACCACCAGAGGGAGATGATGGAGATGTGTATGATGATCTGGATGACCCCAGTCTCATGGTCAGGTGAGAATGACATTGTTATAACTGTGCACTGTACTAATAGTAAAGTGATATGTAGAAACTGTATCTGATACTGTAAATGTTAATTGTACAGCCTAAAATATCAGGTGTGTGTCTCACCATACCACATCTTAACACTAGCAGCCCGGAGCCCAGGTTTCTTCCCAAACCTCGCAGTTTCCTTCGGATGCTAAAAGTTCCCACTGAGCGGAGAAAAAGTCCTGTCTGCAATAATGAGTAATTTTCATATTAGTAAGATGGAACCAGACACCATTCTTCCTTCAAATTATAACCCCTTGATTCAATCAGTCTGCTTAATGATTTTAATGAGTTCCAGCAGTTTCACTCTAAATACATTCAGAATCACACTTGATTATGAACAAAACCAATCTGCAAGCAAATTCTTTAACATTTCATCATTCTATCCTTTATTAATTAGTGTGATTGACTGAGACGTATATTTCCTCCCCTTTTTTCTATCTAATCAAACACTTATTTTCACTATTGGTTTAAAAAAATGTATAAACTGATATATTTCAACTGATGCAATGGTAAAGTGCATGTTTCTTTATCTGCAGGGTGCCTCCTCCGCCACAGTTTAATCAAGATGGAAACCCAGGTTAGATTACTCATTGGCTTGGGTAGCTTTGCACAGGGATCTTCCTCATAGATGTAATGCATTTGTACTTAAATACTTAGAAAATCAACAAAACAAAATCTTATTTATATTTTTGTGATATCACTCATGGCTGTCTTGCTTTTATGTGAATTTACAGAACATATGTCCATTTATTATTCACTCTTCAAAATAAAGGTTGCAAAAATAATTCTTTGGAGCAATGCCTCAGAGAAAGCTCTTGAGAACCTTTCTCTAAAGAACCTTTCAATGGATTATGAAAAAAAAGCTTTTTAATCTCCAAACAATTTAAAGATTCTAGATCTTTTGAAGTCCTTTCCTAGAAACATATTTTTAAGGCTATAATCTCTATTGTCCATTTACCTGAGCACTAAATTCACTAAAACGAGTTCTTTGTACATGCAGTTGTACTTGATTCTGATTCTCTGGACATGATAGGTTAATGGGCACATCATCTAAGCAATTCAGTTAAATTCACACTAAAATGTTTTTTGTTTTTAACTGTATGTTCATCAGATAAGTCAGCGCCTGTCAGTGATGAAATTTATGATGATGTGGATTCTTTCCCACCACCCCCTCCTGTGAGCAGGTACACTCCCCGCACCATTTGTAAAATCATTTAAACCACATAATGAATAAACTATTGTTAAGAACAATTATTCACATATTGTTACTTTGTAAAGTTATTCTTTCCTGAAAATGTTCCCAGCCTGCCACAGAAGCCAAAATCAAAAGGTGAAAATAAGACAGAAGACCTGAAGAAGCAGAAGAAATTTGAAAAAGAGGAGAAGGACTTCAGAAAGAAGTTTAAGGTACTGCATACAGGACCTGTTTCCCGGACCAAAACTAAGCCTAAGCCTCAACTAAAATGTGTTTTTAATGTGTTTTTAATCTTTTTTTTTGTTCTACGGAATGTATGCACAATTTCAATTGTTTTTTAGTTTGAGAAGGAGATCCAGGTGTTGTACCAGGTGACAGTGGCGGGCACTAAAAAGGCCGGTGGAAAGGATCTGGCTGTGCAGGCTGGAGAGGTCCTGGATGTCATCAGTAAAGCAGAACATGACAAATTAATCTGCAGGAACAAGGAGGGCAAGTGTGAGTAGTGTGATTTCTCACCCTAAATGAAATTAATTAAACATAAATGAAATGACAACAGGATTAATGCTTAAATTTGCCTGTTTTCAGTCGGATATGTCTCAACGAGCATCATCCAGTCTGAGTAAGTTTAGTATTAAATGAGTTTGAATCTTTTAGAATTTGATATATGTGATATATGATATATGATGTGATATAAATTATATATATATATACATATATATATATATACATACATATATATATATATATATATATATATATATTTAAATAATTTGTTCATTTTAATGGCATAGAATTTGCATAGAGAACATATGTTTTCTGCATCCACAGAGATAGTGACATCTATGACGACATTGGCGATGGTAAGGCTGTGTTTTTGGTGAAACAATGAAAAAATACATTGCATGATTAAAATGGACTATTGAATACTACAAGTGTAGTGATGCAAATATTTTTAGGTTTGATTTGATTTTTGATTCTGAAGTCAAGGTTTAGTTATTAATGTTGGTCATAAAAATGGCTGACCTTTACAGAGTCTGTGTTGTGTAATACACAGATGGAGCTAGCTCCGATAAATAGAAATAGATGTTCTCAAAGCCCGTCATGTCCAAAAGCTGATGTGATCCAAAACAATTATATCACAAGTATATAATAGAAGTTAATCCCAAATATTGTTTGAAAAAACCTGTCACATAATTGCATGCACGTGGGTGCATGCATTGCAGAAGCCCTGCCCCATCCCCAGCTTCCTTTACTAGGGCAAGATGAACGCTCTGTCAAGTGTAGATCACGGCCAGGGGTGCCCATAACTGACAGCATCTAAGGACCTCTTGGAAGAGGGCGAAGGACATATTGGTGACACAGTTTTACATTTCACTGTTTAGGATGTTCATTTATCTAGGTTTTTGATAATGTACTTTAATCATTGTACTCTTACACAGACATTTATGATGACCTTCTCTGACATCCTTTAAGATGTGACATAACAATATAGTCAAGATAACCAGTGAATGAAACAAACACTACAGAATATTTTATGGACTAATTTATGGATTAAATCTATCTTTACAGATTGCATCTATGACAATGACTAAGGACTTCTGAAAACGACAGCCTCTTCATGCAGCTACTGATTTAGGGCTTGTTTTGTTGTATTGTATGGCAGTTCATTTTGGGCTTATTTATTGCACCTACAAGTGAGAAAGATCACATCAGTATGTGATCCAAACAAAGGTGGTACAGGTCATAACTAACATGTTGATGAAGTTTTGCATAGGAACTATTTCTACTTTATTACTGTTACAAATTACACAAGTATTTATAGATACCAGAACCAAACAAAGCAGCGAGGCAAGCCCTTTTCCCCACCCCCTTGTTTGGCCAAACAAAAATATGTTTTACATGTAATTTGCATAAAATCAATAAAACCATATATATCTAAGAGGCAGTATTTTGTATCCCATTTGTACCTTTCGGGCTTTAATTTTTGTAGCCTACAATACTGCACTGTTTCATTTTAATAAATAATATTCTACACCAAAGCAGAGGTTTGTTCATTGATGATTGAATATACATCACCACACCTTGCTATCATGCTATTCTGCTATCCAAGATTAGACAACATGGATCTACGTGTGTCATTGCTGGGTGTGTTCCCAGTGAAGAATCGTTCAATGGCTCAGCCTAAAGAGTCCAGATGGTTGTAGTGGCTGTGGGCTGCTGTACTACAGTGCAGGAATGTCAGCAATACAAATTCCTACCATTTACACTGATAGTCAAATTTACACACTTTTCACTTTACCTCAGACGCAGTTAATTAGCATAGTCTGGTTGCCAAAGTTTGCCTCTGTAGTTTTTGCACTGAAGTTGAAAAGCTAAAGTTATGAAAGTCTATCCCTACTAATTAGCATTCAGCAAACTGCATGTCTAAATCAGTTGCATCAAACTGTGTAAATTAATCTGAAATTCATCTGCTAATGCAGTGTTCCACACTGCTGACATACTATCATCTGTAAACAGGAACATAATTAAGACTTCATTCTATGACCACCTCTGCTGTTTTTAGCCATGTTATGTACTTAGCCTATTTTTAAAGATAAACAGAATGTCATGAGTGTAGAAACCACAAAAGCTTCTATTAATTACAACAGCCCCAGAGCTCTAGTGCAACTAAATTTAATGTCACTGATATGATTCCTCTCAGCTCATACCACCGAGTGAAAGTGATGATGGAAAACCCAATGATGGTAGAAAACATAAGGGAAAATATCACCGCGACACATTTGGAAACCAACATTTGTATTTGGTGCTTCTCATAGTCAGATAATAAGACTGATTAACTTGTTCATAACTTAGAAAGTACGTTAAACATTAAGCACAGTAGCCATGCACAATGTGCAGTAGATAATGCAGAGTTTGGTGACAAGGTATCAACTTACAAAAATAAAAATATTATGTACAAAAATGTATCAACCATTTAATAAACAACATACATATTACAATATTTGTCCTCCCCAGGAAGAACAATGAAATTATCATTTGTACTGAAAACTCAAGCCTCACTACTTCACCCTAGCAAATGTACAGTTTGCTGATTTACTTATTCTATTACAGCATGTACAATATATTGTTCGGGCAGCCTTTTAAGACAGCATATGGTGCTAAATTACACATGTATAACCCCTCAGATATGTCTTCACTTTTAGCTAATTCAGCAGCTTAAAATCCTGAGCCTTTTTAGACTCATTTTACAATTAACATTTTCAGCGGCTTTAGATTGGGACATCTAGTCATGCTTTACCTAGAGAAGGAAAAATGGCCTATTGAACACAAGAGCATTTCAGATATTTAAACACGCAGAAGGAGTGACATTTCCAGAGCACAGTAGATCTGGTTTCTTACCAAAAAGTGGTAATGATTATGAAAGGCCAATTTAAAGCGTGGAAGTAACTTAAACAATCTGTTCATTTGAATGTTTTTAGACCTGTTTCATGCTTACTGAGAAAAATGTTGGAACAGGTTCTAGGATATGGTAAAACTTTTTTTTATTGTTTCCATCAAACCCATGTTAACTAAAAACTGCTCTGGTGATCAAAGCTGGTGAAGCATGCCTTAGCTGCTCCAAACTCAGATTTTTATAGTATATAGCATTAGTATATATTTTTATATATTAAATAGTGTATATTTATACAATTGCCTTTATGGATGTGCCAGCCCAGCTGATTTTCTACACAGTTGTTTTGGCACCCACTGTACTGCCAATTCTTCATCTGAACATGTCTTTAGACTGGAGTGTACTTGTAGTGAGTGTTCAACAAACAGGCTAAAAACAGGTGATTTTATAAATTTACTTTAAGCCTGTTAAACTGTTTTGTTTTCTTCCTTCTGCTTGGGGCTTATTTTCACTGTTTACCATTATACTGAGAGCACACTCCCTACAGGATGCAGACTCGTTTAAAAGTAAGCAAAGGTAAACTGTGTTTTCTGAACAGAAAAGTACCATAAAGCTCACTAAGTTGATATGTTGCCTCTTTAAAACTAACAGCTAAGAGTTCTAGATGCAAGGCCCTTGGTCATTAAGCTGAAACACAACTTAACATTAACTGCACTGGAAACTTGAACAAAAATCTAAAGTACTTTCACAAATAAAGAACATATGCACTAGAAACCTTAAAAACTGTGCAGAACATTTGCATACCTTTCCAGCAATACGTTCCAGCAATTCAACCCGAAATCATTTTAAATTAATGGGCAAGGATTGTTTACTTCAAGTAAAGCATTAATCATGACTACTAGAACTGCATGATATATTGCTTACTGATCATTGTTATGATGGCAACCTTCAATATACTGATATTACTGAATTTTACAATATGGGCCCCAAACAAATCAATGAATTAAAGTGTATCGTATTGTGAACTCCAAGCATTCTGACTAGTCATAGGTGGGGGTCTGGAGGAATCAAGACACTGATCAAACAAAGGTAAATTATTTTGTTCAAAATAATACAGACCATTCTTTAACCAAGTAATATCAAATGGTTTGCTATAGTTTTAATATATTGCAATATATTGCATTATGGTATTATTACACCATGGTATTTAATCCACATGTAGCTCTACCAGCATCCATCAATGACCTTTCAGCAGTCATCTAGAACAGGCGTTTCTCAAACTATGGACTGCGGACCAGTGCTGGTTCATGACAGGGTCCCTTTTGGTCCTCGCTTCTGCATCAATCAAAATTCAGTCAGATCAGGTCTGATCTCAGAGTTACAGTCTCTATGTGCCCCTCCCTGCCCCATCGACTCTACGGCCCGCCCCTTGTTTCAGCATTCTAGAATGTTCAGCTTTACTGCCATAGACATACATCCGTCTACGGGTACAAGACCCGATTGCCAATCCAGAGACGAGTGATGTGCCACCTGTGGTCCAGCATAAACTTTTAGAGCTCTTGTGCGAAGCTGTTTATAGTCGAGATTCGGCCGGCTGTCTCTGTCCGAGTTCTGGCTGTTTATGGTTGTTTACGGTTGTTTCTGCAAGGCCCTGCAACCACAAAGCCTGACATGACTGGTCCCCAGGACAAATAAGTTTGAGAAACGCTGATCTAGAACCTATAATTCGCACCAATGATCAGGAGCTGTAACTGACACAAGGGATCAACATTACTGTGTTGTCTTGGTGGAACCAGATCAAACAGAACATTCATTTTGGATATTCAGCTGTTTTAACAGGCTTGTCTAGCATCACTGCATAAGCTACTGAGGTACCACCACTTTTGCCACTTTTCCAATTATATGAAGCACAGAGTCCTTGCAACAAGGTGGCATCCCTCATAATAAGGTAAGTTTTCCTCTCCTTTCTCTGTCCACAAGATGCCACAGATTCCAACAGATGTGTCTGAACCATTGATAATCCACACTCTGATGAAACTTTGGGATGGGCCAGAGGCATTGGGACGAAGTCCCAGTAAACAGTCTTCTGAGGGAGATGTTCTTGTGGGTAGGAAATTTCAGTTGCGGTCGGTAATACTGTTCAGTTCTTTGCAAGCTGGCAGTCAGAGCTGATTGACCTAAGGAGGACAGAACAAGAGCTATTTAAAAATATGTCTAAAACCAGAAATACAGTGGGAGAAATAATTATTTGACAACCTGCTGAATTTGTAAGTTTACTGACTTACAAAAATAATAATTTATGAGGTAGTTTCATTTTTATGGAGAGAGACAGAACCAAAAATAAATAAAAAATCATGTTACATAAAAATTATAAATTGATTTGAGAAATAAGTATTAGATCCCCTACAACCCAGCCAGACTTCAGACTCCCACAGACTGGCTGTGTGCCCATGTTGCACACAGATTACAATCAATCTATCGGACGATCATGAGAAAGGTGAGATCAGCCCAGAACTACACGGGAGGAGCTTGTTAATGATCTGAAGGCAGTTGAGACCACAGTCACTAAGAACACCTTTGGTAACACACTACATCATAATGGACTGAAATCTTGCAGTGTCCACAAGGTC
>JBBIGA010000022.1:10880314-10896064 GCA_037576975.1 Alestes dentex | reverse complement strand
ACACACACACACACACACACACAAACACACACACACACAAACACACACACACACAAACACACACACACACACACACAATCTTTCCTGTGACCTAATGTCAGGGGACGATGATAATGTTCTTTTCCATTTGACTCACACAAAGAAAAGAATTGCAGTAATACTATAAGAAACAACAGCATGTTTACACTGCTGTATAACACTAGAGTAACTGTTTGTTGAAAAAAATTGCAATGCAAAAATGTGACATCTGACAATATAGCAATGCAAAAATGTAACAGTTTGGACATGTGACAATGCATCGTGGATACAATATCTGATGCAAATACAGTTTTTGAACACCCTAATTTGCAAACAACCAGTGGCATCAATAGTCCGGTCCAGCCCAAACATGTCACACATCAAACACCTCTAGTTTCATTAGCCAAATATACCACAGATGAAATCTATCCGATGCCAAAATTATTATCCAATGCAGCCTTACTGTAAATATATGATATATTATAATATAATTTTTTTTTGTATAATATATATTACAGTATTCTATAGTACTTGTTAATTTACTATATGTGCCCCAACTTTTGCAATTTGAGGTCCATACAATCAAAAGCCTTCCCCAAGATTTAATCCACCCAACTGCAGCATGTTGAATTTTGCCTTGACATTGGTCACACAATGTAATAAAGATGAAAAATATATGAAATTCTTTTGTTTCTATCAATTTACTGACTGGCAGTATAACTGGCTACCTAGTATTATATTTTAAAATGACACTTTATTTAAAGTTATGGCTAAATGTCTCCATATTGTTTATTTTGCATTACAAGAAAGACCGACAGATCCCTAAAAGTGACGCCACACTTACAGATTGAAAAACACTGTACAACAAGATGCTGCAGATGTTTGTACATTCAAGACCACACTGAACTGTAAATATAATAATAATATAACTTCTGCACAAATAAATGAAACTGGCCCAAAACCTTCTTTGATAACTAAAGTGGCAGTCACTTGCAGACTGCCACTTGAGGTTACACAGAAAATGCAAAATATTGTATTACATATCTGATATCTGTAATATTTTTCGGCAAAATGAGTCTATCGTGAAAATAAACAACTTTCAAATAGCCAGCATTCTGAGCAACTTAACCTTCAAAAACTAAGCTCTTTCCAAAACATCCCTGCGTTTCCTGTGTGCAAAAACAATTACTGCTGCAACTTTCATGTTAGTGTTTGCCTTTTCTTTGAGGAAATCGCTCTTCCACTGAGGCAAGATAAAAATCAAAGAAACTAAAGGAAGCCTGTGCTGGATTCTGGTGCTGCTGCACTTGCTACGTGCTAAATTCACCCACAGTTCCAAGAATTCCTGGGAAACTTTTGAAAGAAGGAACTGTACTGCATCAAGAGAGGGAGGTTATCCTTAACAAACGCTCCTTTATTTTAAGAAACGGAAATACATTCAGAGCTGCTGGTGACCATAACAAGTCACACCAAATAATGAAAAGCAGCGGAGAATAAACAGTATCATCTCATAAAAGCTTTAGCGTATACTTGATACGGCGGCATTCCAGTTTAGTTTTAAGACATAATGTCTGATCTTGTTACAGGTCCCTGCATGTTCACCGGCACACCTTGAATCACAGAAACTGAGAGAATGTGATCACGCCCAAGGGAAATGTCTGGAAACTCATGTAACCTTAGATTTATTTCCTTAAATTGTGAACGTGTCACAGGCGTGAAACCACACTGAGCAACTCTTTGCCCTCACCTCTTGAACATGAAGTTCAGTTACTGTTTAGTCAGTGATTACTTAACCAAACTCGCCTTGACTTAATTGCCAGTCACCTAGGAGTCTTCTTTTCAATCAGTCTAATCCTGGACAATCCACTAACCAGATTAGGAGAGGGCATGGCTCTGTGGGTGAAACGAGACTGTTCTCAAGCACAGACAGGGAAAGTGCTTAAAATGGCGCAGTACAAATGAACACTCAAATCCCAGCTCAAATACCCCACACTTTGAAACTTAATATACCGAAACTAGATTTTAACTACAGCAGGCATTCAGTCTTCTGCTTGCAAAAGTGTGGGGAAAGAGCAGTCAAGTCTTTGAGAGTGGCGAACACTTGCTTAAAGATCACAAATCAATTTTTAGGATTGCACTATAAACGTAACGTACCACATTGCAAACTCACCTCTAAGTTCTATTGCAGTCAAACAGGCCTACCATGAATTAACACAATACTCTCCCTAGACATCCTGCTTTGATACAATAGAGGATATTTATTACACTGAAAACAAATCAATGCACCAGTAAAGAATTGTTATGCCCAATACTGATTTCTTTAAGGCAAAACTGGTCAACAACTGATTTATTAAGCTTTTTAAATCCAAATCTGTCAACATGCAGGCTAAAAAAATGCACATGGAACAAAAAGCACATTTCTGGTACTGTCTACTGGGCAAATATGCAATTTATACACACACACACACACACACACACACACACACACACACACACACACACACACACACTAGTATTTTAAATTTTATTTATTTTCTTAAATGAAAAAACACTTCCCTTTAGTCCCTTCTTTGTCATGTCACAACAGAGAAACTGTTAACCCATGCTATTTAGAACCACTTAAACATTCAAAGAACAATGAATGCATTCAAATGGTTGGAGTTTTCACAGGTCTATATAAATGATTGGTTTCACCTAAACAGCATTTTAGGAACAAAAATAGGGCATAGTACTGCACATAACACCATGTCTTAAATATAAAACAACCTACTGTGACAGCAGAATGTATACCATTTAAGCAAATGGACAATATAGCACTAAACAAAGTTTTATTTGATCTGTCCTGTACAGAAAAGCTCTCATGGGAAGTTCATGCTAAGAAAAGCAGCTAAAATTAGTGACCTGCACCCAGTGGACAGCCCAATTTTGGCAAGCTACAGTCTGCATTTCTCTATTCTAAACAAGATCATATCAAAAATATTGCTGTTCTGTAAATAGGATAAGGATTTATTTAAATGTTTATGCAGCAGGTTTACAAGAGAATTAAGCTAATCAAACTTGATGTTTGATTACACAGCAACAGTTTTACAACAGAAATCTTTGATCTTTCCACCTAATTCCAAGAGCTTTAAAGAAAATCCACATTTTACATATACACTGTTAAAACGAGACTTTAAGTTTAAATTGAACAATTAAACCTGAAAAAATTCACCCTTGCACATCTTATTTACTAAAATGATTCCTTCAGTGGCATTTCTCCAAATACCTTTTTGGCACCTGTTTTTTGAGAGTGTAATGTGCTGAAACTGTGTGGGGTCATGCTGAGTGACAGTGTTTTCCTGTACAGTTACAAGGGCACTGATGTCTCTTATTACATCTCTTGCCAAGCCTCGGGAGGCAACTGGTCTGCTTACATGTTGACAACTTGGCACTTTCTCTAAGAAGATCACTGAAGCATTTCTTCTTCTCAAAAGTGTCCACCCTATAGGTACTTAACTCTGGTAGTAGAAATCTACCCATAACATTTAAGCCTTCATTACCTGGAACATGTGTGTTAGATTAGGGCTGGAGCTCAAATCTACAGGGTGGTAGATCTTCAAGATCAGGACAGGGCTCCCTGGTCTACCCCTACCAAATCTTGGTAATATAAATAAATATAAAACATATATTTGGTAATATAAAAAAATGGAATTACCATAGCCCACAGTGATCAACATGCAATTAGGGAAAGGTCAGAGGGTTACTGTGAGGCCAGGAAAGCCAACAGTGAAACCAATCATTCACGATCATGTAGTGAACTCGAAGAATGCAAATAGACAAACATATTCCGTTCTAATAACCTACTTACTTCTTGTTTATTAATAGAGACTCACTTACCGATTACACTTTCAAAATAGGTTATGCTATATTGATACTTGGCAATGAATGCGTGTAGAGCACCCAGTGACCCCAACCACTTTTCAGTGTGGTGCCAGAGTGGTTACAGTCTTGAAACTGGAACACCACCAGGTTATGAAATAACAATTCTGAATGATCCTTTCTGTGCTTCAAACAGTGATTGATTGTACAGTAAATTAACAATCAAAGTATGTAAGATAAAGGCATTCTCTACAGCAAAGCATACACCCAAACATTATATTCATTAGTCTGTGGCAATGAACAAAACTTTTAGAATGCAAAAATTTCTGGTCGATGAAGTAAGAGCTGTTTTTAACAGAAAATGGTGCTAAAGCTTCTGGATAGCGAGTATGAGAAAGACGACGCTCTGTGGTCATTATTTGCACCATGTTTAGTCTGCAAGAGAGAAGAGCCCCAAGACTGAATCAACATGAGAGTGGGCCAAAAATATCATTCCCAAATATGGCATGATGAAAATCTGTCCTGCTAAACTTGTTGCTCTGTCTTGTCTGAAACATTAGAAGGCCTACTTAAGGTAAAAAAGGTTCTAGTGTTCCTCTTTGACTATGACCACAGTAGTCTGACCAAAGGACAACCAATTAAACGCATATATTCAGTGACTGCATTAATTAGAGTTGCTACTCTTGAGTAATCTATCGATTATTTTTGACAACTGAGCAACCAGATTTTTATGGTAGGACAGATTTTTTAAAAAAAGATTAACTACAATACCTTTTATAAGATTTTTTATGAAATATGAAACATTGCTCTATTGTTTTGGGGACCCAGCTGAATGTTTTATTGATCTTCTAAGGATTCTCCAGAAAGACCATTCTTTTGCACTTTCAATGCCCAACTGCAGTATATTTGTGGAATATAAAACATTAAGGGGAAAAAACAATCACAAAATGGCATAATAGGCATAACAGGGTTTATTATTTTTCCCCATTTGTTAAACTTGGCAAATGGATAGTAAATAAACAGAAACAGAACTGTAATTGTAGATTTTTTTCTTTCTCTTTTGATATTTTAGACTTACAAAATCAGAACATTTCATTTGATGTGATAATACTAATATGACTGTAGCTGTTCATCAGGTTCTGTTTATAGCTGTTGGGAATTTGTAATGTGCATTATAACCGTGAAAACTGCTGAGTCCTTGAGAATGACCATCTTAATCAGTCAATCTTAAAATTCGAGTAATCAATTCCAATTAAGTGTCATCGATGGATATGCATAAAGACAGCATTAATAGATAATTAATGAAAAGCAGTGGAAAAGTAGCAGCTGCATCTTTGTGCTTGTCGTAGGGTTAGTATAGCCAAATCCCTGTCTTGGTTGAAAAAGAGTTTGTTTGGGGGGGGGGTGTTCAACGGCTCCAATAAGCAAAAAATCTACCAGACATCCCGATTCACTGACTCAAAATATGAGACCTGAATACATCTTTCATTGGGAAATGTTTACCTCAGACCACATGAGCATCAACATCTGAACTGCATTACAGGACTTCCAGGTAAAATACTGTCACTACAAAAATGCAAATAATATCCAGAGACAAAACAGGTTCCTGAGCATGCCAGAATAGCACAAAAGCATACTTCTAATATGACAGACTGAAATCAGGAGCAGTAATGGTGGAAGCTATAAGAATAAACTCAGCAATGACACTCATAAACATACAGTAATATCTACAATAATAGGCTAAATGAACCTGGTAAAACGTCATATTTTGTTGACCTTCTCATATTGGTTTATCATACTGGAAAAACACAAAAAATATAAAATGTGCCATGACTTTTGCACAGACCATCTTATTTCTTCCTAGTATTTTAAATTATGTTTATCAGTAGTTGTGCACTAAAACATGCAGATGTGTGTTTTCAGAGGATTTGCACATATTTCCATTTAAAACAACAGAAGATGCCATTTGACCTGGGGTGCCCAAACTTTTGCATATGTTTACCACCCTCTCTGAAACATGCCTTGAGTTATCTGGGGTGCTATAACATCAACTGCTGATTGGGCTTACGAAAAAAGAAGAATGTCCACAGCAAAAGGAAACACGTTTTCTTTTCAGAACATGCCAAGTCCTTCGTATATCACGCCATCTAGCTCTGCTTCATTACCAACACTGAAATCAACGCAACTCTTTCTTTATGACCGTTCTTTGGAAAAATATGGGTATTAGCCATGCAGCTCTTACATAAAACTTTTCCTTTTATTTTGCTAATAAGACTCTAAATCTGCTCTAATAAGGCCATAAACAGTGAAAATGACTGTTCTGATGTCGTTCTCTTAGCCTCCCACCTAGAATGTTACTAAATAAATCAGGTCAATGTGCTTAATCTGTGTTGCTATTTAAATGAGAAAAATGTGATAAAAGATTACCAATGTAACATGTCATGCAAACACAGAGACTGCAAATTCGCAGAGACTTCACACTGCACAATTTCTTTACACACACGTGGTCTGGTAAAAATGTGGTTTGTTTACTATAGCTCTTTAAAGTCAAGATTTTATTTAAAAAGGAGCTAGAAACAAAAATGACATGGCAAGTCTTTGCAATGCAATGCTACAGTATCTCAAATGAGTCATACACAGCACTAACATTGCATGGTTTGTAAGGCATGTTCTGATCTCATCAGTTAGGGGCAATTACAATGTAAAATTTCGTGTCAAGTCAAGCCAAGTAAATCAACCATACTTACACAGTACACAGTGAAATGAGATAAATGAGATAAAATGACTCCAGGACCATGATGCAACACAAAAACAGACATACTGCCATACTTTGCCTTTTGTACCAGTGTTGACATACTTTTGCGTTTTGTGCACCTAAAGCTATGACCATAAGGGGTGGCTAATGGTAACGCTTTTATCAAGTGGAGTATTTCAATAGCTTGTGGTCATCCACCAAATCCGCTCCAATGGAAAAAGAAATCTGCAGCTCACTTAGGGGATTCCTCAACTGTTTATGATAATTATTGCTGGTCATAGCATTGAAAAGATTTGCATTAGCTTGCAGAGCACTATTTCAATCATACATAGATATCACCACACCCAATTACTATCATAAAAAGGAATAATGTTAGTTTACCATCAAGCCAACAGTGCAAATTTACTGTCATATACTGTCTGAGACTAGACGGGTATGTACAGCAAGTTCTGTGGAGCACAGCATTGTGTTAAATGACTCAAACAGCCATGACCACAGACATGAACTAATCCACTGCAGCAGCCTGTGTGAGCTCCTTAACCGAAGATAGGATGTTACAAAGGATGTAGACAGTTAAGAGTGAAAGAGGGTATAATATTAAATGAAGCCCTTAATGAATAAACAGCAATTAGATAGAAATTGTAAAGAAATGGCATAGATAATGTAGAAGAACTGTGAAGTAATTGTGAGCCAGTGAAAATACAATTTTTCCACAATTTGCTTTTGTAGATAACAGAAAGTTTAGGTATTCATTCAGCATACACTGTGCTCTTTGTTTAGGTATCTGCTCAACTGATTTTACAATGGGAAGCATCCAAAGGCTGCTATGCTTGCCTTGTCTGCATCCCTGCATCCTGTGAACCGGCATGTTTTGTTACCATAGCAATCCTCTGCACCGTTGTGTGTATGGCTGCCCGGTCAGCAGGCGAGAAAGGCTGGCTCTGCCTAATTTGTGTTTCTAGGTGGGGCTGCAGGCCCACTGAGACACCCCTCCTGTCACTCCCACCCCCTCATGGTCTTTTGTTCAGCCTCCATCATTCCACAATGACTTCACATAGAATCAGATGTGTCAGCCATAGATGTGTCAATGTTAGCCAAGGTATAAATCCCACCATTAGCTCACACCGCACCATGATTGGTAAATGGCTGAAGCGAAAACAAATTTTGCTTTCATTTGCTGTGGAATGAAGTGTCAATGTCTGGAACCCATGTCGTTGTTATCAGTAATAATTTAATAATAATAATGACATATAATAGTGCAATGTAACAATAATGATCAACCTCACTAAATAATCAATATTATTTTTTTACTATGCTTATCAATAAAGATGTGAATTCTTTTAAGTTTTCTTTTCATCTTTTGCGGTACAGAGAGGTAAATAAACAAACCAAAGATATAAGGACATCACTGCCCACCAGCGGAAGTGCAACAAAACATAGCAAATAAGGAAAGGGATTAGATATCCCACTCACCTGGGAAAGAATGTGGGTTAGGTGACCCTCTCTTCAGGCACTTTGAACACACGACATGCACAGAATAATGAAGACCAGGCCATTCCTGCAGAAGAACGTTCAGCTCCTCCACCAGAGGGGTAATGGCTTGCCAAGCTGTCCAGATATTTGGCAAAGACGCGTGGCTAGAAATGGCAAGAGTTTCCGGCTGCAGTTTGTTTCGAGAGGGCCGGTAACTCACCATTACAGGCACTTTACCCCGGTAGGCAAATATGTAATGCCTTCCATCAGAGCGCTGTACCACGTGGTTGTTGAGCTGCACACTGAAGCGTGCAAAGAGTCCAGGTGGGATGAGAAAAGGAAAGCTGTACTCTATCTGTAGCTGTTCAACAGAAAAAAACTGACCAGGGATCAACGAACCCCCATTCAGCAAGGGATCAACGTGAGGTTCCTCGCTGCTGACTAGACTGGGGAACTTGTACAAAACAGTCGCCCCATTCAATGGCTTGCTGCGGGGTTTGTTGACACAGTAACAAACCCCCATCTTTTCTAGCAGCTCCATGATCAAGTGCAAGTCTTGTTGTGTCTGCACAAGAGGTTTGAGGAGCAGGCGGATGATGTTGGATGGCAGGAGGCCGTGCAGCAGAAAGCCTTGCACATGCTGCTGCATTTGGGAGACCGCGGCATTATCTCCACCCTCCCCTTCAGACTGTAGCTTTTCCAGCATCGCAGCAAGATCCTTCTGAAAGAAAACATTCAAGATGGCAATGAACCGTGGCAAATTATGGAAGACATATTCCTTCAGGGTGATGCTGTCTTCAAAGTACAGTAATTTGCCACTCTCATGTAGGTACGAGAGGGCACTTTGCAGGCGGTCTTCTGTCAGTCCTACTTGAAGACCCAGCCGGGCTGAGTCCCACCAGGAAAGCCACAGGTCTTGTGGCTTAAAGTGGAGCTCCTCCAGCATCTGCCATGACTTTGGCAGAACTCTGTGAAGGTTAGGAAAGATCTTACTGTGATCAGCAACAGACATGAGTTTCTCCTTTAAGCGCTGGATATTCTTCTGTGTCTCCACACAGCTGACACATAATACTGGAGACAAAATCTGCAGTCGATTGTTGAGCATGTACTGCAGCTGGGCTTTTTTGCGTCTCAAGTTCTTGTCAGAAACTCCATAAAACAGCACATGAGGGCTAGATGCTCTGACATCATAGCCCTGCTCCAGGGCTTGGTCCACCTGCATAGCAAGTGTCTGCAAACACTCAATGTCCCTCTTCTCCTGGAGGGAGATCTGTCTATGGATGTCCAAACACTTTTCCTCCAGCTCACTCTCCTCACAAAGGTCAGTGTGGGTGCCCACAACACACACTACCGCATGGGGTACTTTTGCACTGAGTAGGTGGAGGAAATAACCTACACTGGTATAGAAGGTCTTATAAGTGTATGCCTTTAGATTCACCACCAAGATGTACAGAGCTCCAGGTGAGAGGAAAAAGGGTTTGATGAGATCATAATTCTGCTTCCCTGATAGATCATACACTATAAATGTAAGACTGCGATGAACATCTGCTACCCAGTTTGTCACATCTATTCCTCTGCCACCAGGTATCATCTTAGCATCTAAAGGTTTGTTTACAATGCATTGCCTGAGCTTAGTTTTCCCTGCCTTTTTCTGCCCCATCAAAACAAGCTTTAGTCTTGGCTTCACAGCAGACTGGGAGTGTGCAAGCTCCTTCTGATAGGCCGCTATGTAAGGAATCCCCTTCATGCACACCTCGTATGGAGGCTGTATAAGAGGATTGTCCTTCACTTTCCAAATGCTGACTTTGGCAAGTTTTCCAAAATTGTCTGGGAGTATGGCAATTTGATTACCCTGTAAAACCAACTCCTCCAGTTTCCCTAGCTCTACAATTGAGCCTGGGAGAAAAGTTATTCTGTTATTGTCCAGCCATAAATTGGCAAGATTTGACAGCTGGCCTACCTCCTCCGGAAGAAAGGACAACTTATTTCTGCTCAAATACAACTCTTCCAGACTAGTGATCGTGAGGATGACCTGAGGAAAATCTTCAAAGCAGTTGGACGAGAGATTAAGCATTTTCAGCTTTTGCAGTTTCCCAAACGACTGCGGCAGAGCTATAAGCAAATTGTTGTCGAGCATCAAACTCTCCAGGTTCTGCATATCACAGAAAGTCTCAGGTAACGAAGAGATGTGGGTGCTGCTGAGCCACAATATTTTGATGGACTGGAGCATCATTATATTCCCTGGGAGGCCTTCTATCTTATTCCCAGAACAGTCGAGCTCTTCCAAGTCGCTAAGAGCCAGGATCTCCGGTGGGAACCGCTTCAGCTTGTTGTGGTCCACATCAAGAGTCCGGAGCCTCCTCAGCTGCGAGAAGGACCTGGGGATCTCGTAGAGCTCGTTGAAGCTGATATCGAGCTCTTCCAAGCATTGCAGGGTCCCAATGTGAGAGGGAAGATACTGAATCTTGTTGTGGCTAAAGCAGAGCTTTTTAAGACCCTTGAGAAGATCGATGTCCTCGGAGAAGTGGCTCAGGCAGTTGTGACTGATGTCCAGCTCGACCAGCTGACTGAGCTGGAACACTGCAGAAGGCACAGCCTCGAACCTGTTCCTGCGCAGAATGAGGATGCGCAGCCCTGTGAGGGTTGAGCCCAGTCCCTCTGGAAGCTCCTGCAGGGAGTTGTTCCCCAGGTTGAGCACTTCGATCTCCTTTATGTCCTCCGGTAGGGTGATGGTCTGGCTGTTCTTGGTGCAGAGCGTGAGCTGGCGCAAACTGCTCCTCAGCTTCCTGGAGCGCAGAGCAGCGTCCCTCCATAACCGGGCTGTCTTCAGATTGCTCTCGTTCTCAGCCATGGTGCCCAGACCTTCTGTTTCCAGGCTCATTGAGGGCAGTCGTGGAGCTGGCCAGGCAGCATGCTGGTGGCCCTTCCGTCGTGGAGCGTGGACCTTGGTCCTGCAGTCTTAACGAGGTCAGCGTTTAGCAGCATAACACGGAGGTAAACTCCACCTTGAGAAGAAAACACATCGAGCGCCCCGAAGAAGCCGTGGTTGGGCAGCGGAGCTTCACTCCTCTTCCCTCGGCGCGCCATCGAGCCCAGCCAGGGCTCATCGCGGGCGTGGCAGAATGCTGAGTGCGATACTGACGCCTCTTCCTTCTCTCCGTCTGCCAGCAGCAGCTAAAGGAGCCGCTTAATGGGGTGAAACAAAAGCACCAGGGCTGAAAGCCTCTCCCTCCCGCCCTCCTCCTCTTCTCTCGGCCCCGCCTCGCTGCGTCAGAGGCCCGTGCCCACTTCCACTGGAGAGCCAGAGCGCTCGGCTGGGCCTCAATAATAAAGGAAGGGGCTATTAAAATTTAACAAAAAATAATGAAAACGCTTATGTCGAAGACTATGAATTGTTTTTATAGCGTTTTAAAGCGATAAAGGGTGTCGACAAAGTGTGCCATACAATAAGTGAAGATAACCTAGTTCAAAAGGATAAAGTAAAAACATCATAGCCAGTATAATAAAGGCGATATAGATAGGCAGACAGACAGATAGATAGATAGATAGATAGATAGATAGATAGATAGATGTGTGTACAGAGATAGATAAATCTATATATGGATAATATCACCCTTTATAAGGGAAATTTGCATTGTTACGTAGCAAGTGGACAGAACAAGAGAAAAAAGTAGAAGTAGCATAACAAATATAATAAAAGCTATACAACAGTAAAATATAAAAACTACATTCCACAAATAAAACAAAAATATAAGCATAGACGTGTGTGTGTAAATGCTTGTGTATAAATGCTTTCTGGACTCCAGACAAGAGGTCATAAGGCAGCAAGAACACCATTAAGGACACCAAATAATATTTCATCTTGTTTGTGTCGAGGTTCAGCCAAAGCTGCATTCACAAAGGAGCACCAGAGAAGAAGTTGTTTTCATCATTGGAGAGTAACCACGTACGGCAGTCTCCACCTGCTGGCTACAAGAGGGAGAAGGTTTAATCAAATAAGAGATGGGTTCAAATACACCATATGGGCCACAGTTCTTGAACACACATCTTAATTATTGAATTCAGATAGCCCTTTACTTCTACTGAAGGGTAATCTTAAAGCTGCAGCATACCAAGACATTTTGGACAATGCCATTTTCTATTCCAGCATGACTGTGCCCCAGTGCATTAAGCAAGCTCCATAAAGACATGGCTGGATGAGTTCAGTGTGGAAGAATTTGACTGGCTGCACAGAGCCCTGACCTCAACCCCATCTGACAGCTTTGGGATGAACTGGAACGGAGACTGTGAGCCAGGCCTTCTCGTACAACATCAGTGCCTGACCCTATAAATGCTCAACAGAATGAATGGACACAAATTCTCACAGAAACTCGAAACTCTTGTGGAAAGCCTTCCAAGAAGAGTGGAAGTTGTTATAACTCTAAAGGGAGGACCAGCTCCATAGTAAAGTCTATGTATTTGAATGCAGTGTCATTAAAGTCCCTTTTGGTGTAATGGCTAATACTTTAGTCCATATAGTGTAATTCACAAGCATCGAGTTATAACAAGGTACCGTGGACAAACGTTTTAGTTCTGTATTAATTTTTCCAGAGCACAGTATCTTATCTCATTGGATTACCTAAGACCATTATAGAAACTTTCTATAGCACATTAATGCACTATCGGCTGCTTTTCCAGGTACAGATTGAATTTCATGTTGGCTAAAGCCTTTGGGTAGATCACAATCATCCAACATCAGTACCTGACCTCACTAATGCTCTTGTGACTGGACGCAATTAAATCTTTAAGGCAACTTTCCAACATCTAATATAAAAACTTGAGAAGAGAACAGACTTACTGTAGTGAAAGTAGACAAGCTTTCTATTAATTTTCAGAAGAAACATACACAGGTGTATTACAAATGTTTGGACTAATATAGTTAGTTTCACAGCTTTGGAAGACACTGTAGTGCCAAAAGTAACTCACTACTAGAAATTGTTTCAGTCTTCCTTCAGGCTTAATCTAGGGCTGAGAAACTGTTTTATAGTATATACCAATACAGGCGGGATTAAGTCTAATCCAGGACCTATCTGCTGTGCCAGTAGTGAATCACCATTGGAATTCATTTTTAGTCTAAGATCAAATTTAATCTTGGTCTTTGAAACCAGTTTAAAATAGCAAAATGGGTAATCTTTGTAGTCTGGGCCTATCATTTTCAGCGAATTGCAAAATAATTCTTCATAACCTACTGTACACCGCTCTTTAAGTGCAAAGCCATGCTATCACTACCGTGTATTCTTTTGGAAGTGTTTGGTCACATTTCCGTTGCCCAATATTGGATAACTGTAATATGTCTGAAGTCTATGTATATGAGCAAAGTTCAGCAGTGTTTAAATAACCCATGTGACCCATGTTGGTATAACTATACCTGCAATTTTGGTAAAGCAAAGAAAAAGATGATGACGAGGCTTCGTGAGGTTCTAAACAGGAATGAAATGATTTATTGGTATGCAAGTTATAAACATTTTTTTTAAAACAACAGAGGAATTAGAATTCTGCAATGTTTGTTGGTAGATCGCATACTAATATTTGAAAAAGCAACAGCACATTTTTTTAAATGTGTGTGCTCTGGACAAAGAATTTGTGTGTTCTGGAATATTTTGGACAAAGTCACATCAGTTTGTTTCAAAAATATACACACAAAGTCTGGTCAATCAGGCCTCTTACATACTTTTAAATTAGCAGTGAACAGGAGAATTGTATTATCAAATCAGAGAAATTACTAGAAAAGAAAACAGGGAGGTATCAACACCACCAGTGTTTAGAAGGCAGCTGTTTCCTAACAGTGGGATGTCCACAACCAGCAGCTGACTTTGGGAATCAAAGGCCATTGGGAAAAATGTTTTCAGTCTCTGCTTTTAGGCTTCTGAGGAGGTGGTGCTCCTTCCAAAGGAGCACTTATGGGCACACTCTGTGGTTTGCCTCCATGCAAATGCTCGTTGACTCTCAGCAGACAACCATCCTTAAGCATCCGGATGGTAATACGTGCAATGTTGCGTGAGTCATCAAGGCCACAATGGGGTCGGCCCTCATACTCCATGCCAAGATTCTCCAGCATGCAACTGAGTTTCGTCTGATTCCGGGCCACCTGTAAAATGAAACAGGAAACCTTTCCCATTATCCAGTGGACATCTTCTCTTAAGCAATGTAGTTGCTTGAGAGAAGAATAAAGTTTGTGATTCTGATTCAAGCTGGGTATATATATTTTCTTCCAAACAACAGATCTACATATATATGAACAGTACAGTAACCCCCCACTTTCACACAGATCAGCAGTCGCGGTTTCAGTCCATCGCAGATTTTCCATCCTCCAGCCTCTGAGTACAGCTGACTGTGACGTCCGGGCCTCTTGCGCCACACGGCGGTTACCAAGGCAATCAGGCACCTTAACTGAAGGAACCTCCGCTGCTCAGCGCCGCCCCAAACATAAACAACCAGCACGAGGACGAGGGGGTGTGGCCCAAACATAAACAACCTGCACGAGGATGAGGGGGCGTGGCGCACGAGGCCCAGACGTCACTGTCAGCTGTACTCAGAGGCAGGAGGTTTGAAAGTAGCCAATCGGAGAACGTTATTTATTTATCCTTGCTGCCGATTGGCTGCTACTCTGTGACGAATCTGTGACAGCTGCAGTCCAGAATTTCCCCCCTGGAGCGTCTCGAGTGTTTTTCATTTTCTTCTTCTTAAAGCCCTGTATTTTTATTACAGGAAATTAAATTCATTTATTACTGTATTTACCTGCCTATACCAAAGAAAATGACAGCACATACCAACGCCCATGCATGAAGTACAGTCCAGTTTATACAGGGGTAACATTGGTATTTACATTCTAGCACTGCGGGAGTTCAGTGTAAACTGTACAGTACGAATACGGGTTTATCTTTATATTGTCGTTAAGGGTAATGAGTTTAAAATGAAATTAAAGTGTTTTGGGAGCATATTTGGGGGCATATTTAGGGTTTACACTACAACAGGGCTCCAGACAAAATAAAAACCTTAAGAGCCATTGGCTCCTAAGCACAAAATAGTTGGGAGTCAAATTTTTTTAGGAGCCATAATCTCTGTTAAATGTGATATGAATAAAAAAAATATTGTCACGGCACATTTTGTCAGTCTAACTCCATGTAAAGAGTGTTAAAACGAAACAAGAAATCACGACATGGACTACATTGTTGCCAAAGTAAAACATAGTGTTTTTCGTGTAGTTAATGTTTATTTTTCGTTTATTTTAGAATGCACTCTGCAACAGGTTGCCAGGTCGTGCGAATCCTGTCAAACTAACTCGAACTGTCAACACTGTTCTTGATAGAGATGCGTCCGTCGCAAATGAGTCGTTTCTTTGACAAAATTTGGGAGAACAAAGAGCTGTTTGGGCACAGCCATAGAATATTGCTAGACTGAGCACAGCCATAGAATATTGCTAGACTGAGCACAGCCATAGAATATTGCTAGACTGAGCACAGCCATAGAATACTGCTAGATTGAGCACAGCCATAGAATATTGCTAGACTGACCATAGACATAAGATATCACTAGACTGAGCACAGCCATAAGATATCACTAGACTGAGCACAGCCATAAGATATCACTAGACTGAGCACAGCCAT
>JBBIGA010000022.1:10867406-10880060 GCA_037576975.1 Alestes dentex | reverse complement strand
TACTAGACTGAGCACAGACATAGGATATTACTAGACTGAGCACAGACATAGGATATTACTAGACTGAGCACAGACATAGGATATTACTAGACTGAGCACAGACATTGGATATTACTAGACTGAGCACGGACATAGAATATTACTAGACTGAGCACGGTCATAGAATATTACTAGACTGAGCACAGTCATAGAATATTACTAGACTGAGCACAGTCATAGAATATTACTAGACTGAGCACAGACATAGAATATTACTAGAGTGAGCACAGACATAAGATATTACTAGACTGATCATAGAGACAGAATATTTATAGAGTGACCACAGATATAGAATATTAATAGACTAGATGACCAGCTGCATCGTACGTCAACGTCACCGCCATATTGCGAAAGGCATTGCTGTTGCAGGAAGTAGCGGATAAAGATGCCTCACGCATGTTCTGCATGTGGCATTTCATAGGTAAGGCTGAACAATTGTTCTGATTTTATTTGGCCATTTTAAAATCCCATTTTATAAACCTTAACTTTAGGTGAGTCAGGCTAAGCTAGCAAAGCTATACATTCCTGTGTTCAAGTCAGCCTCCAAACAACGTTTTGACTAAACGTAGGCACTAACCATTAAGATCGTTGTTAGCACTTTAGTTAACTTTTCTCAAACTCTGGAGGTTTCCAAAAGAAATCCACCTCAGTTTATACATCTTACCCTTAGCTAAGCTAGCAAAGCTAAGCATTCCAACAACGCTTTTTATAATGGCCAAATATAATCAGCCTTACCAGGGTTTGTCATTCGACACATTTTAAGAAGGCTGTCCTGTGATGTGTGCCGTGCTAGTTTGCCAACAGATGCTGACCCGGCATCATATGGTCAAAGCAGCACTTTCTCACATTAAAACCAATGGAGGTTTGATGATTCTTTCTGAGGATTCAGTCAAGGTGGTCAAAGCAGCGGAGCGTGTCAACATCAGGGCAAGCAGTCATTGTATCTTTGATCAATCAGTTTGTCCGGTCACAGTTTGGAATTGACAACCAACATTTCATGCTCTTGTCTTTAGTTGTGTTCGTCTTCCACAAACTAAGGCTTGGGTTGAGCGGATCTGCACATTGTTTGAGATATGATTTTTCTCGTACTTCTAGTTATTTTAATTTCTCTGCATTGGCGACTGAACTGAAAAACTAGTCGCAAAATAAATAATCTAGTTGCATTGGTGACCTTTTCAGTCGCCATCTGGAGCCCTGTATAAAAATTAAAAAAAAAACACTCAACAATGCGTTTTTCACTATACGCGGGTGCTCTTGGAAAAGCAGGGGGTTTACTGTATATGTATCACGGGCTTAAAGTGCCTTATATAACATATAGACAAACAGGGCCTAATTTAACACTAGTTAATACATTAAATGAAAACAATCAAATTCCTTCAAATTATACAAACATCATGTAAGGTAAACAACATGAAAACATACCTTGTAATAGTTTCCATAGGACTTTCTAATGTTAATCCACTTTTTGGCAAATGGAGGGTACCTAATTCGACTTAAACAGCATTGTGTATACAGGAATTTACTCATATCCCAAGACCTAAGAGGAGAGGCCAAAATGTAGATTAATATTTCAATATTAATTAATAAAATCTTTAAATATAAATTAATTTGAAATATAAAATAACCATTATCTACGACAACATAATGGTCATGGAAGCTGCCAGTCACTAGTATTGATTTAAGAAAGCTTTTAACTTTTTTTTTTGTACCTACTTGTACCCTTACACAGTAACGAGATAAAACAGCAAATAACACTAGTTGAGAGCTATGTGCTCTAATTACCCATCTGTTAGTAGCGCATATTTGTACTTCGTGCCAAGCTCTTTCTCCTGTAGCCAGGCAACCACTCGGCGAAAAACACGGGGAAATGTATCTGCCTCATCTACCATTTTCTGGGAAAACAATTAGACATTCATTAAAAAGCCAATTATGACGATTATGACATACCTTTAAGGAAGCACAATGATACTGGAATCATAAAGGCATTAGCAGATATTTGCTTGAAAAAAATAATATTGGCATCAGACAAATTTTTTTAACAAAAATTTGATGCCTTTATTACACTCTAAAAAAGTACATTCAGGTGAAGCTGGAATGATGTTCAAAAATACTTTCATTTGACCTATGAAGCTACTCATTATGAAGCTTACAGACATATTTTTCCAATCAAAGATATTTCAGTTTCTGTATTACATAAATGTTTATGCACTGGCAGGTCCGTAAATTAAATATCTGATATCTGCATCCACCTACAAAGTCTCTGCATATGGTACCTTAGAGTAAAGTCTTTACTATAAATCAAAATTATGGTGCTTTATTCTCCAAAATAGAGACACACAACATTAGACATAAACACCCTTAGACATACCTGTGTTATTCCTGTCAGCTTAATGCAGAAATCTGAAAGCTGTGGATTCAACTCTGGTTTAACATACTCCTGAAAAGAATCTACCTGTAATTAAACACAAAACATAATACATACATACATATATATGTATCTGGCCAAAAGTGTGAGTACAGCAGCTTTTCTTCATAACTGGTAGTAGGTAAGCATATACAAAACAAGCACATATTTCCTGTGCATACTTCCTAGCTTTTTCTTCCTCTTTTTCAAAAATGTTTCATAAATGTATAGTAATCTGAAAGCATAGAAGTGTTTTCATTTGTATGTATACAATAATATGTGTGATTATAGTAATTGTACAAGCAATGCCAGTAGCATCATTTCATACACTTATTACACAGAGTCTATGAAGTTCGAGGTGAAGAAGTTCATTTGGAGCCTAACATCTGCATGGAAGCATTTTCCCCTCACCAACTCACAATCTCCAAGGTGTGCGTGTCAATCAGAACCATGGGGAACTCGATGATTTCATGGACGAAATCGGATGGATTGTTCTCTTCACAGGTAGCTTCAAAGTCCACCACACAGATGTAGTCATAGTATGTGTCACCAGGACCTCCAGCAGCTGCTGACTGCTTCAGTTTGTGCTTCTTGTAGTAGTTCTTAAGTCGTTTCCGCAGAACATCTTTCACACCTCTAACAAGCCAAAAGACACACATACACAGATAAAAGAGAGATAAGCTTGAAGTATAATTGTACTGATAAACTGTAATATTTTTCCCACGACTTTAGAGTTTACTATGTAGGTTAAAAAGAACTTGAAATCACATTTGACAGAAAACAAAATATCCACCATACCTTGTGTCAAGCTTCAGTTCAGCACATTTAGCTCGTAGTTCATCCTTGTTCATCCGGTTGATGGTGCCGTTAGCAAGTGCAATCTCCTTATACACAGGATCACTAAAATCCCCATGGGCTTGGGACAGAGGGTCTGCTTTTTCACAGCTGACATCTTTTTGTTCAGACTAAAAAGAAAAACAGGTTTAGCAAACCCATGCCATCCCTTCTTTGAACTGCCATCAGATAGGCGTTAAAGAGTTCTCCAGACACGCACAAATAGTGGCTGCTTTAAACCTTGTCAAAAAACTCAGCAACTACAGACCTCTGTGAACGAAATTCAGTGCAATCCCGTACAATACTGTTTATTATGTCTTATTTGTTCTTAATACCGTCTTGCTGTTATTAATACTTATACTTTTAGTTCTACATATTTATCACATCCATGTCATTTATTTATATTTATTCTACTCCTTAAATAATGGTCTGTTCTGGTGTACAGATGACATACTGTCCACTAGATATCACACTATTTCCTTAAATACTGGTCTATTCTGGTATAACTGATACATTCTCCATTTGAAATCACACTTTACTTGTTACTTGTTTTATATATTTTATATTGTATATACACATTTATATGTATAGAAAAGATAAGCATCTACAGAACTGAAAAAGCTCGTTGCACTGTACATTCCTGTGTGACAGTAAATACGATTCTATTCTGTTGTTTTTTTTGTTCTCGTGTTTTTCTTGCACTCTTTGTTCCTGGTCCTGTGGTTTTCTGTTATGTTCTTGTGTTGCTCCATGGTTCTGGAGGAACATTGCTTCAATGTGTACTGAGTGTGTATGGTCGAAATGACAATAAAACCTCCTTGATTGGACTTATGGTGCTGCTGTGACCAGTATAGGAAACTGAGCCCTGATCCTGAGGCTGGATCAGTTAGCTTAGCTACCACACTCATATGCAGTGGTGTTATGACAGGTCATGAGTTCTGAAAACTATAGACAACAAAAGACAACACTCACATTAGAGCAAGCACAGTCCTCCTTATCGGTCTCAGACTCCTTCTGTCCAGATTCGCGAAGGATAGTCTCCATCCTACCCAGTTTAGTCACTCTCTGCTGTCGAGAGCTCTGTGGCTCTCGGGCTGTTGTGGCCACTCGTGGGTTTTTTTTGGCGCGTTCTGCCAACTTTCAAAATAAAAGTCTTACTCGATTAGCACTATACACAGCACCGAATTAGATTATTTATAAATCATTCTGTGCTTCCAGTGTACTAAAGATAACACGAAATGAAAAAAAAAACAAAACACTTCTACAAAAAATAAAAATAGTAAGACAGCCTTCAATCTGTGTTTCCGGCCTACTGAAAGAAAAAAAAACTTAAATAAAAAAATAAATAAACCGTTTATAAAAACAAACTTGAAATAAAAAAGTATAAAAAGAAAAATTGGAAAGAAAAAAATTACACGTTTATAGAAGTAAAAATTATATACGTCAGTCTTCAATCTGTGCATCCAGTGTACTGAAAGAAGAAAAAAATAAACCTGAGACGAAAAAATAAAATGTCAACCTCCAATCTGTGAATCCAGTCTACTGAAAGGAAAACTTTATAAACCCTTATACACTTAAAAAAATAATAAGCCAGTCTTCAATCTGTGCATCCAGTCTACTGAACAAAACCTGAAATTAAAAAAATGAAGCTTTTACAAAAAGGAATCCTGAAAAAATAAAACGTTTGTAAAAATATATAAATACATAGACAGCCTTCAATCTGTGCATCCAGGCTACTGAAAGAAAAAAAAACTTGAAGTGAAAAGGAGAGGTGCCTTAAACATCTTTGGTTTAAAAATACAAGTCCAGGCCCATAGTAAAGCCCAACACGACCAAACAGATTAAATGGAATTCTAAGACCGGCTTCATTTTGTGAATAGCTGATAATGAATAAAATGTATTAAAACAGTGACATATTGGCATGTTAAATATAATTACACAAATGCCCTTTGTCTTTATTACTGTAACTTCACTAGCAGAAAAGTCCATGCTTACCTCCACTGCAGAATCAAATGTGAGCATCAAATGGTGGTAACTACTTAAGTATTTCAATCTCACACTTGAACCCCAAAAAAAGATGCAAAAAATGATACCATTTCTACATATAAAACCTTGTTAGATTTTTTTTTTTTTTTACTGGTGTCCTAAACAAACTGGTGTCCTAAACAAAGAATATCAGACACTGTCTCTTCATGTCTTGAAATACATTTAAAAATTTGCCCCGTCCCAGTAAGCTGTGAACTGGTTAGAGAGGTCACCAAGCATAGTCTGCCCTTTGCCCAGTAAAGGAATTTAAACACGTTTACTGCACAGGGCCATTTGTTATGAATCAATAGTCTCAAAGTTTAATCTATTCAGCTTTAACCAGTTCTGAATGATTACTACACAGCTTAAAGAAGACCATTCATCAGCACAACTTGGTACTTTTTAAACAATCCTTTATTCAATTTTATTTAACTATAGGAAAATAACACAAAAAAACATCCACTGAACAGAAACATCTCAAATGTATTTACAAAACAACTCTGAAATGCAGAAAAAAAACAACAAAAAACAAAACAAAACTGGCTTTAAACACATCAGTTGGTTGATCCGATGCCATCCTTCACCAAAAATGTGAAAAATACTCAAAGTCCATTCACCATTGTGATGTGATGCTTAAGATAATTTGATACTAACAGGAAGATATTGAACAGTAAATTAGACAAACACACAGATTTATTTGATTAAAAAAAACCAAACGAGAACAAAAAAAAAAAAAAAAAAAAATTCTACATACACTATCTACCAAACAAGTCACACAGCTGTGACCTACTCATGATTTGTAAGGTGAAGCCAAGTGGACTACACAACTGGGCATACCAAAAAACAACCCACATTTTTTTTTTTTTTGCAAGGTTTTCTTTTTTTTTTTTTTTTTTTTTTAAATATCACTCATACTATTGCTGAAGACCCAACTTTATGTATACTTTCACAAGCATTGTTGGGACAAAAGGACTGGGATTAGGACTAAAAAGAATTTGCAATGGTGATTAACTATTAGCAGTGCAATTTAGTCCATTTAACCCAACACTAGGATTAGATTTAATAAATATCATTTGAAAGCAAACTGTAGTGGATAGGGATAGGCTTAATCCCAGTCCTAATCTGACTCTTCATGCATTAAATACTGCACCACAGACACTATACAAGACTATTTAGTTTCCACAGATTAGTGTATTTGTTCTTGACATTGCAATAATTAAAGGCAGCAGCATGGGAAGGACAAAACCATTCCAAACTTCATCACATTTTTTGGAAGTAAACTTTAAACAGCTATGAGTTCATATTTCACATCACATACAATTTGTCTTGAAACCTTTAAATTGAAAGCATCTTGTCAGAAAATTACATACTGGTATTGCACTCTGAAATAAATAGTTTGATGCATTGAAATTTTCCTGGATATTTTTTTTTACTTTATAGAAATCTTAAATACATTCTCAACATTGGTCTTCATGTTAAAAAAAAAATCTCTTGGCAGTTTAATAGGACAATGACACATAATAACCTTATGTTGGCTGGGTTTGTTGTGCAAATGAACTAAACATTTCTATCTTTTCATAGCACTCAGTAATATGGGCCAAGATCCTCATAGCCAGCATAGCTCGGCCACTCTGCAAAAATCCCATGAGAACACCTGGGGCTGCCATATTGGTCCAAATGAACATCCCAGTCATTGTTACCATAGCGCTGATGGCCACTGCTCAAGAAATTTGAATTCTTCTTCAGCGATGAGTGGATAATTCTGTAATTCTGCCCACTGTTGCTATCCCAGTACGTGACACTGTTCACTTCATAGAAGACTGCAAACTCTATACGCTCGTGTGGTGGCATGTGCTCTGGTAAATCCACCTCAAAAGAGAAGGTGTCCCGGTCAGAGCCTACATAAGTGTCCTTGACATACTGACAATCTATGTCTACATAATTCTTCCATGTGTCAAATGTAATGCGCACTTTAACAGACTTCTCAAAGGAAAGGTTTTTGACTTTGATGGTGCCAGCCAAAGCCCTATCCTTTAGCATGCAGTTTTCAAGGCAAACAAATTCTTCTTCTATACGCTGACGAAATCGCAAATAGTCTGCTGATGGCTGGGTAAAGTCAAGGACAAGCTTGTTCTCCTCTTTGCAGACAGCAAGTGCTGAGGTGAAAAATGTATGAATGCTGAACGGGACATCAATAGGGTCATCAAATTCAGAAAATATCTTCACCATTGTGAGGGCCAAGCCTTTGTTGTCTGCAAAAGACACCTGCTTTTTGGTTTTGCACTGTGCCTTCGAAGGCTCATTCACTCCTTTGAGTTCTGACTGCTGGAGAGGAGGGTGAAAGCTGAGCGAAGGAACTGAACTCGAGTGCAGGCATGGCCTCAGAGGTTGTGTGTATTTTGAAGCCTTTCTGCTCTGAAATTCCTCATTCGACAGAAAAAGAGGCATTGCCAATTCAACTGGCATGATGAAACTGTCGCAGAACTGCAGGCACTGTAAGTGAAGAAATAAGGAACTGTTAGGCACTGACTGAAATTGGCATGCATAATACAACCAATCAATACAAAAAGTTAAACTCTGCATGATCTATACATATTCTCTCAAAATAAGGGCTAGGACAAACACCTCTGATGTAACCTATTAAACATTAATGCCTGGGAGTTAAAACCCAGCTAAAAGCAAGTAGGTCAGAAGTGCTTTAGGTCATACAAGTTTATCTCTGCCTGAAGGTGTAGGGTAGCAAGACACTGTGTGGCAGAACAAAAGCTAAATTGCAGCAATAGATACAGAATACTTGCACCCTCTGGTGTTCTCACTGTGTTATTTCACCAATCAATACATATTTACATTTACTGCATTTAGCAGACGCTTTTATCCAAAGCAACTTCCATTCCCTAACTACAGGAGACAGTCTCCCTGGAGCAACTTGGGGTTAAGGGTCTTGCTCAGGAACCCAGTGGTGGTCTGCTGAAGGTAGGATTCGAACCCATGACCTCTTGGTCCAAAGGCAAGTATCCTACTCACTGAGCTATAACCACCCCATATAGTCCCACTTATTGCTGGTTCATTATTAAAACAGTCATTGTAAAGACAAGACTGCTTGCGCAATGTCAAATATCTTAAAGCATGGACTTACACAAACTATCACGAGAAAATTTACCATACAGAAGTAGATAGCTATTATTTTACAAGCCCAGTATTTTAAGTGATCCTCTTAGCTCTCAATCTGTGGAATATATTGTGGAAAATACAATTTACTAATGTCCTTTCCAATCATTAGATTCAGTACCTAAAGAACACAGATCAACTGTGTTTCATTACAAACAGAAGATATTTAGTCTTGTTTAAGTAGATTTGGTGTGGTGCAGTTGGTAAAATGTTAAATAAAAATAATTTGTATTTAAACCTTGTATTTTTACATATGGCAATACTAACTGTGCACTCTAATTTATCAGATGTTAAAAAAATATGACAGTGTCACATGAAAATTTCTGGAAGAATCAAAAAACATTGCCCAGCACTTTTCCTATCGGATAACCAGTTATCTGGTTCCCCCCAAAAAATATTTTAGGTGGCCTACCAGCTGTACCAGGCAGAACAGCACAATCAGCTTGACTATTCTGGTCACACAGCACAACCAGCAAGATTGGATCAAGCTGGTCAAGCTAGTGACAAAAAGACCCTACACTGGTCAGCTGTAACCAGGATGAAGCATATTTTTACTTAATCCAGCTAGATGATCATTTTGTCAAAGACTGTATCCATCAAAGACCAACTAAAACTAGTTACCCCAAAAAATGTGTCTTGGCTCATTAAGTATACATGTGAGGAACAAAAATTTGAAGGGAAAATGATCCAATTGTTCCATTTAATCACTCATCTTTAGTTTCTAATGACACATTTTAAGTCTAACATCAAGTTCCTAAGAAGATAGGCAGGGTTATTCAGAAGTTCCAATGTAGTTCTTTTAGAAGGAACTGAAAATCTGAGTAGTTTTGGACCTGATGCTTTTTCTTCTTCTTAGTATTTGGCTGTTTTACTCATTATTTGGTTGTTAAAACCTCATTATTTCACTGAATTTAATTTTGAACAGTTAGACAGACTACCTCTACAGCACCACACTTTGGACGCAATACCAAAAAAGATATATACATAGGCCAAAAACATTGTTTTGATCTCACTTCAAAATCTGTGCCGCTTCCCGCCTGGAAAGGAGAAAACGGCCCACAGTAACGGCTAGAGTAATTACTGTAGTCACTAAACATTTCCCGTCATTCAGCCTCCTCACAGCATAAAGATTTTTTTCCTCCTGTTTCAGAGGGAGATCAGCTATTGTTGGTATAGGAACACTAGATGAACCCTCAGCCTGCAGTTGTGAAAAATAGGCCCAGGAGCTCATGGTATGAAGAAGAAAGTCTCATTTCCGTGCGCTCACCCAATCCTTGTCTACATTTAGACAACGTTCCTTTAAAAAAAAAAAAAAAACAAACAGATGAAATTAAAAGTAACCAGGACTGTTGCTGATTTGCAGGTCTCATGCTTCAGGTTACAGAACAGTTTAGACCTAAACTGGTGAACTTTTCCTGGTTTAAAAGCTTTGTGCGTTTGTAGACGTTTATTTTAAAATGAAAGATCTACAGACTTTCCTCTCCAAGGACATGCGTCTTACTCAGGAAAGGACAGACAAAAAGCTCATTAAACCAAAGGCCAAACTGAGCAAAAACCTTAACCGAGACTGCAACAGCTTACCTGGTCAGAGGACTTGAAAAGCGGAAGCAGGTGAGTGCTAATTTAGCTTGACGTGTCCTGTCTCAGTTGCCCCGGTGCAGGTGTTGCACGCCGACCTGTCGCTCCTCGCCGCCTCAACGTGAACACGCTGCTCCAAATATCTGAATTTCATGCCAGGGAGAAACCTGATCACTCCGTGTTCACGTGAACCGGCTAAATCAGCCAATCCGGGCCAAGGAAACGGAGCGTGGAAAACACGCCGGCCGATCGTTTAGTCACGTGGCTTTGGGATTCACACTCATGGGCCCAGCGTGGAAACTCACTACTTCATTAATTAAGGGGGTGTCATGTTGGATAATTACTGCTTCTCTCTTCAGTGGTACAAACTGTCATTAAATGACTCATATCCATATGTATGTGTGAGTATACAATTGCTTTTGTAATGTGTGGGAGTGTGTCTGTGTAAAATGCGCGTGTCACTACTGACCGCACTTGATTTAAAATTCCAAAAAAAAAAAAAAATGGAGAAAATGTAAAAATAATGCATACAAATAATTTATTATATGTTGTAAATGTTAAACTACACAACACTTACATTATTTTCAACTGCAACAATTAAAACAGTAATGTAAAGTGCAGTGTGTGTGCATGTGTGACTCTGTTTCATCCCATCAGAAACTGAATCAGGAGTGTAGCTGCTGGAATACAGCATGTAGAAAAGCTGCTATACAAACACTACTGCACTCACAACACCTATGGAGGCATTTCTTATTTTTTAGACAGCTCACTCTGCAATTGTTCAGAAAAAAATAGCCACCAGTGCATTTTACACACACACACACACACACTGCCACAAGTTATACAAACAGTAAATAGAAAACAAGGGGAAAATTATATATCTAATTTTTTTTCTTTCCAACCATATCTTTATGGACCTTGCTTTGTAAATAATAGCAGCAATCACAGTGGTTGAGATGAATATAATCGGTTACATTCAAATTAATTGAACATAGATCAGCATGCCAAAAGTGTGTAGTTCCAGTGTTGGTGCTGTTAACAGGGAGGAGTGAGCACAGTGTGTACAGTGCTTTTAAGTGCTTGTCCAGTGGGGAAAGTGGTGAAGATGCGGTGGTAGGATGGGCTGATCACTGCAGATGTTCATAGCCTTGCCCAGGGGTGGACTGGGACAAAAAAAAAAGACCCAGTGTTGGTATACTGAAGGTAGGATATGAACCCATGACTCCTTGGTCCTACCCACTAGGCCTCCATCACCCCCTGTTTCTGCACTGTTCATGTTCAGCAAGAACAATGATAGAACTAAGACAGTCTGTGAGGTGCAGTTTAAGATAATGTACATACCAGTATGGTATATATATATATAGTCGTTGTTGATATATATATATATGCATCATCAGAGAAAATTGTATTTAAAAAATAAAAATATATTTTCTAAGTAGTCTATCGATCCATGCTACCCTGTCGAAAAATGCTACCTTGGAGCTTATACAGTTTATACAGACCCTGGCATTTTGTGGTAGAACGGCCCACCAGATACAATTACACACACCATCCATCTTTGCGCTGCCGAGAATGTGTACACCAACAAAGTAGTATTCAATAAAACTAGTATTCAACAAAGTAGTAATCAATAAAAGTAGTATTCAACAAAGTAGTATTCAATAAAAATAGTATTCAACAAAGTAGTATTCAATAAAAGTAGTATTCAACAAAGTAGTATTCAATAAAAGTAGTATTCAACAAAGTAGTATTCAATACATTGTGAACTTTACCCAGTCAAAACTGGTGCAGCTGAATCTTTTAATGAATATTTGGGAAAAAAGAGAGGGCATTCTGTGTGTATGTGTGTGACAGAGAGAGATTCTAAAAAGTGTAGATTTCTTTCATGTCTGTATATTGTTCATAAATACCTACAGAAAACCAGCCTCTAACACCATGCCACAAAAGTTGCCTTCTACTCATCCCACAACCAATAATAGATAGTTAACTGCTGTCTCACTGTTAATGTTGTTGAATTGTGGTTAAAAACAATACTGTTCTCACTTTCAATGAGACGATTTAGTTCAACATGAAAGACTTAAAAAGAACTAACTTAAAATGTCTATTGTTTTAGCCAGTGTACACAATGTGTTGTAAATAGCCATTTTCCTAGCAGTAACACTGACGATATAATTAGCTTGTTTCACCAACGTTCATAAATTTAACATGACAAACTAGCGCGACCATATAACGATTGTTTTATTGGTGTGTTATCACCATAACTTTGCAAACAGCTAGTTTATTAACCACCACTAACTGTCAGCTGATGAAGGCCCTGCAGTAAAAATGTCTTTTAGGGGTGTCACATGATTAAAAAACGTACCTAATTAATTACAAGCTCTCTGATTAACTCTGATTATCCATTTTTGCTGTAAAAGTCTGTTCAGCATATGAGTGAATGAATAATCACTACTATGAATTTCAGCATATGAGTGAATGAATAATCACTACTGCAGACTTTCAATGTCTTACAGCATTTAGCAGATGCTCTTATCCAAAGCGACTTCCATTCCCTAACTACAGGGGACAGTCTCCCTGGAGCAACTTGGAGTTAAGGGTCTTGCTCA
>JBBIGA010000022.1:10846583-10860934 GCA_037576975.1 Alestes dentex | reverse complement strand
ATCAGGAGTATCTGTAATTGATAGATTGATTGTAATCTGTGTGCAACATTGGCACACAGCCAGACTGGAGCCAGAAGCTGTGTTGTAGGGGACCAAATACTTATTTCACTCAGTGAAATGCACATCAATTTATAACTTTCTTGATTTTTGGTTGATATCAAATAATTATTTCCCCCACTGTACTTAGACTTCACCAATCCACATGTAACTTGACATGCACATTAAAATGGAATTAGAGGTTTGTGTTCCAAGGTATCCCTTCATGCCTGCACACCCTAGAGTGAGGTAGGCACATTTGTCAATAGCTTGACAAGTCTCACCAAAAATGACAGAAATTGGCATGACTTGCTCATTATGATTAATCTCTGGAACAGCACCACCAAGTGAATACATTCAATTAGAAAATCTAGCACTTTACTAGCCAATACCTTTTGACATAAAGGTTTATGCTTCACAAAATCTGACACACTGCATTGTTATCACATTTTTTGGACGTATGCCATATGTAATGAAATTTCATCTATAGGGCTAAACTTTTTGGGTCGGTTTCCCAGACAGGGATTAAGACTAGTCTTGGACTCTTTCCTTTTCAATGGAAAATCTCCACTCACAGCTCTACATAATCCAAGACTAGTCTTAATCCCTGTCTGGGAAGCCGACTCTTTAAGTTTAGTGTAGTAATTTGGCACACCTGGTTACACTTGTTCACATCTCCTAAAGTTCCTCCTAAAGAAATCTGGCTTGCTCAACAAATCAAAATTCAGTAGCCAATTTGTGTGTGCATACGGTGAGCATGGACAATCTTAATATATATTTTGTATGCTCATTCATAAAGGAATATTGATGCTGTTTACCCCATTTTAAACAAACCAGCCATAAATGCTACAAGTTTTCATCTGATCCTCTGATGTGGTTTGATCTGTCTTCATAATTCATCTTGCCTTTAAATTCTTATGTAACATTTACAAAATTCAAATTTCCACTAAGATTTAAGTTTGTTTTTTTTTTTTAAATTTTTTTATAAATCTTCTCAATCTGTTTTTACAAGAAACATCAACAGTCACAATAACACACATTAACTGACACATAAAAGATCTCATTACATTGTTTAAATCTCTTACTAATACTGCAACGGTTATATTATACACAATGCAATATGTCTAGTTTTATATTAACTTACACTAAAAGTTAAGGAAGCTTTTTCCTTGTCCTGTAAAGTGACATTATTGTTGGCACAAGGTTTTGTTTTTTACATTAAGGAAATCTTTCTTTGCTAAATGTTCTAAAAATGGAAATGAAAACTTAGTAATGCTCATTATTTTTGCTGGGAATGTAGGGCAGTTCTTATTTTTGCTGTAGGTTTGTCAAAAATGCATTGAATTGAGACATCACCAGATTGAAACAACTGAGGAATTAATTTTTGGATTCTGTACTCCATTAATCAGTGTCTTTAAAATGTTTCCCTAGTTTGCTTACTATTAATGTATTCATTGGAAAAAATATAATTCAAGTGCAGAATTCCTTGGAAGGTTAGTTTCCAGTCTAGTTTGGTTGTACAGACTTAGTGAACATGACAAGAAAAAGATTGAAGGTGTCCTTAAGCAGGGCAAATGACCAAACTGTGCTGGATGCAGACCTCCAGGACTGACATTGTGCATCCCTGATAAGATTAGAGAATGCTGATGTTACTTCTCTTTGGTTCCCAATTTAGCAGCATTGCATGAAAGAGGGTATGCTTTCTAAATGGGTCATCCAATACAAATGTAACAAACCACTTAAAACTAACTGCATTAAAACTAACATTCAGCAGCCTCATAGTCACTGTTTCACTTTGAACAGAGCCAGGACAACAAGAAGGGTCACTGACCAGTTACTGCTTTGTACAGTGTCATCTATGGTTACTTTCAGTTAAATGTAAAGTAATGAGATTCATAATTTGGTTGCATTTTATTAGTTCCAATGACAGCAGGGGCTGTCAGCAGCAATCCAGATGTGACTCAAGACTGCTACAGGCTAAGGAAGAAATGAAAATCTGTCTTGACTGTTTATTCACAGTCAGACTTCTCATCAAATAGTGTTGCAGATGGGAAATTGTTTGTACATATGAACATAAATAGAATACTAAATGAAAAGTTCTTTTGAGTTGAGGTTTATTGTTTTGTCACTTCTCATCCTCCTTATGACTGTGTATGTTCCAGGGGGTACGAGTAAGACTCTTACTTCCTGTAGGAAAGAAATCCTCATTACTCTTGATTACTGAAGCAGTGTGAATTACACTTGACTGTGCTCTTAAAAGTGTTGGTTTCTGGCAAGTGGATTACAAAAAATACAATGCAAACATAAACTGGATTAATATAAACAGAGTATGTCTGAAAACCCAGTTACCTTTTAAAAACTTTGCTGCAACTTTGTGGTAATATAGCTTCTCCTAGTCTGCTATGATCATGAAGAACAGTTTCATATCTAAGGCATCACTGGCATTAGATTGGAATAATAGTAATCTAAATACTTAAAATAGTGCTGAGTGTAAAGCAATTATGCTTTTGCGGTAGAAGACATGCAGAAGACATGTTTGAAACAGTATGAGGAGGCTAAAAAACACAAGTCTTTGAATGTAACCTAAGAAATTTTCCTCTGTGTAAAATATTAAATTATTGACTTGTTTGTGTCTCTCAACAGAACATGTGATGCACACTATTCAGAGGGTTTCGCTTTTCAAGTGAGTTTTGGATGGGGGTCAGGTTGCTAGCATTTCACATGTTAAAGGGTATTAGTTGAACCTAAAGAACTTGTATTTTGGTGTTTCAACTTTATAAAGGGGGTCCTCGAGTTATGACACAAATCTGTTCTTTCGACAGTGATACAAGCATAGCATACCTAACATAATTGTAGCGTACCTAACATAAACATAAAAACATAACAAAGCCACAGAAAAAGAAAACGGAAAACTCTCTTACTGTGGATGGATGTACTGTGTGTTTGAAAATGATTTGTGTGAAGTATAATTTATGTAGTATACACTTCATGTACATATGTCTTTGCAGCAGTAACAACGATTGGTAATGAATAATGCGATAGACATAACAGTGTGACACACTACAAAGAGTTCAGCAGGTTGAGTATTTCACTGCATATGTAAACACAACTGGGAGTGGAACCACAGCGATAAAATTGTCATGATTGATCATGTAAACACAACTATTATGTAATTCACATCCAGTTAGAGATTAATTAGGCAAGATATTGCAAATATTCACCCTGTCTCATGTCTATGTCCATGTTCAAATATTTATAGCAGCTCTGAAGAGAAGGATTTTTGCTAAAAAGTCTGGATAGTACCCCTCAGTACAACAATGTCTGACTGACCAGACTGCAGCTGTTACATCGGAGGACCTGGTGTGCTGATTTTTGTCAATATTGAATCAGAGATGGATGGTTTGCTTAATGAGGTTCAAGGAGAAAAGTGACAGGGGTTTTACAAACAGCAGCTGGCCAGAAACAGGGCAAGACTTTGAACTGGGGCTTTGGATGTGTTCCTAAAAATAGAACTACCTCGATCACGCAAAGGTCCTGCTAGAAACAGAACAAATCAAAAGGACAGAACGGGATATGGTGATTTTACGGTCAGCAGAGCAACTTGAAAAACAGAAAGTGTCCTAATGTAGCTTAAAGGATAAATTAAATACATAAAATTACCATCAAACATAATCCATAATACTTTATATAGAAGCTAACTGCAGTGACTTGATTCCAAACTGGCTGGCTTGAATGAGTGTGCTTCCATTAAGAAATACAATATTGTAAATACTGCAATTGCATAAAAAGTTAGAAATAGTTGTAATTGCATATAGTTTCAGCTTCTTGACAAGGATGTTAAAGTGTGAGACTTTACTGTAAGTATCTGTTATTTGTAAAAAAAAATATTGGGAAAGTGTCTCCTTATGTTGTTACGATGGTGTGGATTTCTCTAACATGTCTTGTAGTTTTGTTCTTTTTTTTTATCTACAGTTTATTTCAAAGAAATTTTATTTCACATTTGATTTTTGGTTTCTTCCATCTTTGTAGTTCTAATGATTAGTGCATGTAACTGCAGCAAAATACTGCTGTAAATGTACAGCTTATTATTTTTTTAACAGGAAGGTACTATAATCATGTTTAACAGTGTTTATAGTATTATGCATTACATTGTGAGGAATATCAGATCAATATCACATTTTCCAGTATGTAATTGCTTTTAATGGATTGTCTGTAAAATTACTGCCATTCCTTATGATAAACACTGTAGACAATAAGAGAATGCAGCAATTTACTGTAATAAAGGAATACTGTGATAACAACCTGTAGTTTACCTCTTTATATTTACGGTGTGTACTGGCATCTGTGCTGGCAGTAATTTACAGTAAAATTTTACAATATATTTTTTACAGTGCATGAAAAGAGTTTGATGTTGTCGACAGGTATGTTGCTGCGTGCCTACTTGAACCAATGTCTATTAAGCTAAATTTTAACATATTCACATTTTTCAAACAAGACCGGAATGATTGTGTAAATATGATTCCCAGTTACAAGAAATCTGGCAGACATAAAGACAAACATTTCTGCCTAATGAGTCACATGGCACCAGGTCCTCAACACTGAAAATGTGTTTGTGGTCCAATATGCTTTTCACTTTAATTCACCACTTCATCACTTGCTTTTTTGTTTAAAGTCTTCATTAGCCTAAAAAGAGTTCATTCAGGTGACCTAAAATAAAATTCTAAGATTTGGATACAGCCAGACAGTTAAGTGTAAATATGTAGACAGTGAGGAACAACTTTGTACATAAAGTCACCATGTTTTCAAAATATTGCACACCACTTCTCATGCTTCTGTTGTGGAGTCAACATTACTATCCAGGCACATCAAAAAAGGCAAACCATTTCATCTTATCATGTCCTGAAATATATTCGTTATATGAATAGATTTTGATGCAAATGTGAAGTTGATGTTTGTAAGTATCTAATATAACTCAAATGTTGCAGTTTTTTCATGTTGAGACCAAAGTTAGGCTTCTGTGGTGACTTGTGACATTTGAGGAGGATGAAAACATGTTTGTTTTTATCACAAAACATTTTAATAAGAAAACATGTTTTCAAAGTTTTCAGAAGAGCAGAGTAATGTGATAATTCTAGAAAGCAGCCAAAATACTTTATATTGGTTTTAGGTCACAAGCAACAAATGAAAAATGAATGAACAAAATCCTGTATAAGCCATAAGTTTTCAAAAGGAAAAAACATTCTTATGGGGAAAACAAGAAAAGTATAGGATATAGACCCTTTCAGGCTAGCTTACTGATCAACCTGATGTGTAAGAGCTTTAGAGAAGAATTTAAATGGCCCACTGTCTCCATCTTAAGTTGATGTGGTGAATTACTAACTGCTCGGCAAGTGTTTCCTTTTACTTCTATTTTTTTAAGTAAAAAACAAATAAATAAGACATAAACATCGTTTTAAATATTTTCAAAAAAGTACAGCGCCCTTATTTTGCTAAATCTTTTTATAACAGATTACAGTAAATCCATTTTGCTATAATTTGCAAAAAACCCCGCGACGTTGTTGCCAGGAGAACCTCCAACTGGGGGGACAATATATGTAAAATTGATTACATTTATTTTCATGTTTTTTCATTTTTATTTTCAATGTAAATAAAAATAAAAACAAAAAAATTAATTCATTTTACTATAATTTGCAAAAAATAAAAAATCGGTCTAACAAAACGAACAAATCAAAACACGCCATTGTTGCTAAGAGATCATGTAACCGGAAGTTTGGTGGACGGAAGTCTTCCTGAGCCGTTCTGTTTTTTGTTTTTTTGGTCTGGTAGGAGAGTGGGGAAGATGGCGACGTCGCGTCGCGCTGCCCAACAGCAGCAGCAGCAGCAGCAGCAACAGCAACAGCAACAGCAACAACAACAACAACAACAACAGAACTTTTCTTCCCCTCCCAGAGTAGTTTCGACTTTGCTGACTCCAGGTTCTCCTCCGGTGTGTGGGGCCCCAGCGGTGTCGGCTTCGTCTCCGGCTCCGGGTCTGGCTCCAGCGGGAGGGGAGCAGCAGGAGAGCGGCGGGGACCCCGAGGCCAGCCCGGCCTCCCCGGACCTCCCAGCCGCCCTGCTCAGCAGCAGCGGCAGCAGCAGCTCCTCCACCACCACCAGCTCCTCCACTCCCGGGGGGGCCAGCAGTGGCGTCTCCAGCCCCGACTCCGGCGGTCCCAGCCCCACTGGTGGTGGTGGAGGTGGAGGTGGAGGAGGAGGAGGTGGAGGAGGAGGAGGAGGCTGCGGGACCAGTGGAGCCTTCAGGGAGCTTTTCGAGGCCTGCAGGAATGGAGACGTGTCCCGGGTGAAGAGGCTGGTGGACTCCGTGAACGTTAACGCTAAAGACATGGCTGGACGAAAATCCACCCCTCTGCACTTTGCTGCAGGTAATTAGTGTCCATTTTAGTCCTTGTTGACTTATTTAACTCGATTTTCTAAGTAGGGAATGCTGCTGATTTGAAGCCCAGAAAATACAATCAACCCCCCCAGAGGAAAACAAGCTATTTATTTTGCAGATCTTTTGTTAATGCGAATGATTTGAAACCCAGAAAATTAATTGTTCCCCCCCTCCACACCCTCTCGACCCCCTCCCAAAAAGAAAAAAACGTCATTTGTTTTGCAGATCTTTTGTTAGTGCTGCTGCTTTTAAATCCAGAAAATAAAATACCCCCCCTCCTCCACAACCACCCCCTCCCAAAAAAGGAATTTATTTTGCAGATGTTCTGTTAGTGCCCCCTAAATGAAAAGAAAAAAATATTTTGGAATGAGAGTGTCTTTGTGAGTAGAAAATAAAGTAATTCAGTAAATACCCCCCCCATTTAATTTACAGGTCTTTTGTTAATATAACATAAAATAGTCCACAGCCATTTATTTTGCAGATATTTTGTTAACGCTCTAACCAAGCACCAAGCTTTAAAGTTATAATTCCTTTGGGCTGGTTTAATTTTTTAAATGATTCTCTGACAAAATAAGTTATTTACTTGAAGTTACCTTAAACCAAACATTTTTGAAAGGTATTGTGTTTGTTGTGGCAAATAGGCAGTGCAGTTTAAAAGCTAGCAACTGGTAAATTATGTTAAGTTATCCTTTTTATGACTGCTGTATTACCCTTTAATACACCCACACAGGCTTTTGGCTTATCATATTCTCGACATAAAGCAAGAAGGTACCTTCATCTGGCATGGGCTTTCATTGTCTTGCTGTTGTGTTCATGAAATCTAATAGGCTGACTGAACAAATGGTGAAAAGACTTGTTCTGGGTGTGCCAGTTGTCTTGGGGAGTTCACTGCTACAGAGTACATATAAAGTGTGATTTGGTGAGGAAGTCACTATAGAAAACAGATGGATGTTGTTTCATGACTAAAGCATAGAAAATACCTTGCTTAAGTATTTGTTCTGTCTCTGTAAATGTGTTGCTATTGCCCTCCCTTGGTTGAATAATAACATTTGAATAACGCATATTGTCCTTGCTCTGAAAGATATATTCGTCTGTTTTAGGATCCACTCAAGAATAAAGCACTGATCAAGTAGTCTTTCATTCTTTGGCCTTTGCACAACAGCACATCTGCCAGGTTTTAACCGATTCTCTTTTCCAGATCCAGATTGCTGGATAGGCAGTTTGTATAGAAACTGTGATCTTCAAAATTATGGACTAAGTTTTGGTCTGAAATAGTTATTCACAGAGCTTGCTGTAGAACATTCACATTAATAATGTTTAAAGTGTTACTCTGCATGTTTCTATTTTTAAAATATATCATTTTCCCCCAGGTTTTGGGAGGAAAGACGTAGTGGAGCATCTTCTGCAGACGGGGGCAAATGTGCATGCCCGAGATGATGGTGGTTTGATCCCTCTCCACAATGCCTGTTCTTTTGGTCATGCTGAAGTGGTCAGCTTGCTGCTGTGCCAAGGAGCTGACCCCAATGCTAGAGACAACTGGAACTACACCCCGCTACATGAGGCTGCCATAAAGGGCAAGATTGATGTGTGTATAGGTAAGTGTCTTGTCTGTGTCTGAAGCTGGACTAATTACTTGCTGAAAAGCTAGAGCACTTGGTTAATTTCCTCTCCTGTTGCTTTAAGATACAGTGTTGTGTTTCATTTCTCTTTAATTTTGTAGTGATAATTAGAACAATAAATACTGTATTCTATCATCCGTGATGTGTGTGTATGTATTTTTACAATTTTTTAAACAAAGTGTTTTAACATTGCAGAAACATATTCAGCCTAAATGTATTAGTAGGTATGGGAGAAGTATGACTTTTTATTGCACTTTTGTCTGGGGAATTGGTTTTCAATGAGGCCTAACCATGTGGCATTTGTCTTTATTAGGTTTGGCAGTTGACTGTCTTACACAGTTATTAATCAGTTAATCACTGTTTTGTATTCATGAGAAGTCTGAAATCACTCATCAGTGAAAAGATAATGTGTGCTCCTAGATCCCAGCCATCCATTTGTTTCAGAGCACTCTCTGCAGTGTCTCTCTGCTTCTGTATCATTTGAAGTTTCTTTGTTAACTTAATCATTATTTGTGGCTTAGTGTGCTATGGCTAGTTGTTATGTTATGGCAAGTTTTATTGTGTATTAGTTGATAGGCAACTCTCTCATAAAGCACAGTGTGTTTCTTATGGGAATTACAACCACTTTTTTTTTCACATATAACAATGTAATGGACTAAATTATGTTGCATAACTAAATTCCTGCATGCTTATCCATTTTAGACACACAAAGAAAGCACATAAGGCAACCTTTAAAATTGCTTGTCATCTCAATATGGTTTGAAGCAACCGTGATTCTTTAGGCATGCAGGTGTCATGGTTGCACAGGAGGACAAGTAAATCTTAACTTTCCGCTTCCTTGTAATTTTTTGCTGGAAGAAAAGATATTGTATTTCAAAATCACTCTCTTGAACCCAGTGCAATGTCACAGCCTCTTCTGGAAATAGCTCTTTAATACAGTGATTTGTTTAATTGAATAGATCTGCTGATGTATTTTTATTTTTTTATTTTTTGTTTTAACTGAAATTTTTAGCTGATTGAAGTTGTCTGACAGGTAAATTGTTTTTTCATGTAACTTGTAATTAAAAATTTTCCATATTGTTCAGCTTTACATGGAGAATTTGAATGCAGAAAATAGCTGTTGTTTAATAGAGTAAATGCTGTGATTGTAATGTAACTTTTTTATAAGACATTTAACTCGTCGTAAATATTTTATCCTTCATATTTTGAATCTAAATTAGCACTCAGTGTCAGAACATTGCCACAAGAATGATGTGCGCATTGTTTTTAGGTAGATAGTAAGCAGGATCATCAGCAAAACTGCTAACCTTTGGGCAGGGATTTGCTGTTCTTGCATTTTCTAAAAGATTTGTACATTATTGCTAGGATAGATGTGGAAAGAAAAAGATACATTTGAATGAACAAAGATACATCTGAATGTAATTAGATTCAGTTGTTACAGTTTCTCAGTGAATAGCCTTATGCAGTTTGATTTCACTACAGAAGTTTGAAGCCTGCATTTAGTGTTTTTTTTTTTTTTACAGTTTAACCTTGTTTGTAGTGTAGTGGTTCCAGTTTTTTTGGCCTATTTAATTCTGCCAATTGAATCAGTTGTCAGACCCCCAGCCTTTACCCATACCACAGGTTTCATCACCCTTCACTCTGATAATAAATAATCTCCCTTCACTCTGTTAATTAGGGTTGCCGCTAGTCTCTATTCATTAATTTCTGTGCCCTTCCACACAAAGCTGCAGGAGGGCAATTTAAGATTGGAGGTCATTTGCTGTTATTCTTAAGTTCAAAGATGGATGATGATAATGGGGACTGTTTCTCTCGTTTTTGTTATGGCCCTGACTTGCCTGCTGGATGAACAGGTCTGCTTTCTTTACTGGTGCGGGTGATGAATGGCCAAAGAGCCATGAGTTGTAGCTGAACCCAGGACAGTGATGCAGTGGATGATGCAGCTACTGCTTTAGCCTTGAGCCATAGATCGTTGCTCTTTTATTGTCGTACTGCGTGTGTATATATAAAAAATCAGCCATAAATCTGATGTGATTGATTGTTTTCTTGTTTGAAGCGTGTATTTTGATTCAGCGCACTTGTGAGTACCAGAATGGTGGTGATTTTTAGCTAGTCCTAATTTGGCATCGTCAGTCTTGCTTCTCACCTAATGTGATGAGAGCCTTGTCAGCTGGCACTGAGGGCACAAATTTCATGTCTGCTCTTAACCCTGATGGCATTAGGGTCGTGCACATTGCAATGCATTAACTGGATCACCTGCACTCTACCAGAGGCTTTCTATTGCTCTGCAGTCTCAGTGCATGACCATAATTAAACCACTTTTCTGATCACATCCTAACCACCAATTACTGTGGGTCTGCATGTCAGCTGCTGAGTGCAGGGATCTCTAACAGCAGCTGTAGGGCTCATAGCAGCACCTGTTTTAAAGTTGACTGCAGTCAGACAGGCTGTTTATGACAGAGCTCTGCCTAACAAGGTGACCTGCTTCTATGTTCCAGTTGCTTCTCTATTTTCATCTGTCATGATGCATGATCTGTGTTTCAGTGTGAGTTAAAAAAAGAATCAATTAAATTTTGCATTCTCATTGAATTGGCTTAGGGATCAAATTGCAATCTGAACAATAAACTAGACATTTTCAGGTCATTATATGTCAGCAGTCTAAACAATCCCCACAAGGGGGGCTATTAACTTTCAAATCGGTTATTATTAAAATTCATGATCAGTGTACTGTTCCACAATTGTCAAAACCCCAGCAGAGGGGCTGAGAATTAAAGTTAAGAAGGTGGCATTCCATCCTACACCTCATCTAACAGAGAGTGGGGAAGTACACTTGGGAAACATGGTTGTGAATTTTAATCACCCAATCACTGCCATTGTAATGACACTAATCCTGGGCATGTTATCACTATTCCATATGACAGACCACCACTTTCATGACAGCAGTATACGCAAATGTGCTTTCTTTGGGCCTTTTTTTGCATAGCCTTTGTTTTAGAGGGCTGATGATTGAAGCATTGTCTGCCACTTAGTGTTTGTGTTTCTTCTTGTAGAAAAGTAAATGCTCGTGTCCTGTCTTAACAGAGTTTCATATTTCAAGGCAGCATGGAGCTTGTCAGAATTGGACTTTTTTTGACAAGAAAATGGATGACCTATGAGTCACCAAAGTGCTAGCAGCATCACGATAACACCCCATGATTTTTTTATCTAATATTTTCTTTCCTGGACAGACATTCAAATAACCTTTGTGTTTGGTGGATATTCTCTCCATTTGTTAGAGCAGAGCAGCCTCTTGTATTAATATCAGTAGGTCCTTACACACTGGAGGAGTGTGGAGAAAGAGAGAATGTTGAAGTCTCTGTAATTGCTCCTTTGTCTAGTTATAGAACAGATGCCTTTAGAATGGAAGCCTATGTGGTGAAGCGGAGAGTGAGAGAGTGTGTACGTGAGTGTGCACGTACTGGGGGAGGTTGATAGTGAGGGATGTAGCTAGGGCAAAGGGAGGGGAGGTGTGTGTGTATCTGTGAAAAAGTGCATGCATGCTTGCGTTGTTGTTGAGAGAGCGAGAGAGAGGAGGGAACACAGTTGGAGGACGGTGACCACTGTAGGTGCACTGTTGGCTGTAGGAGACTATAAAACTGAGCACTACGAAATGGCAGCGGCTCTTTCTTCTCTTGTTTCCCTCCCTCTCTCCCTCTTCTTCCTCTATTTCTGGAGGCCAGGCAAAGGAAAAGTATCTGGAAAAACAGGCTTTGATATTCCGCTCTCATACCTGAGCTCCAGTCACATGCTTCTGCCTGGAGTCGGAATCTCTCAGTAACATGGGCTTTTTTTCCTCTGTCTCACTGCAGTGTGAGGCGCGTGTCAGTGCAAGCTGCTCTCCCTACCGCGCCGCTGTGCGATGTGTGTGTGTGTCTGCAGCATGCCGAGGAGAGTGCTGGCCGTCCGTGCAGGCAGCGGCCCCACGACTAGCCTGTGTCTGCCTGAGTTAAGCTACTGCTTGTGTTTTCCCTGTACAGTGCTGCTCCAACACGGTGCCGACCCAAACATTCGCAACACCGATGGCAAGTCTGCCCTGGATCTCGCTGACCCTTCCGCCAAAGCCGTCTTGACTGGTAAGTACAAAAGCAAACCAACCTTATCTTGATTTTTTTTATCTCTCTCTCTCTTCATCTCTCTCTCTTTCTCTCTCTCTCTCTCGCTCTCTCTCTGTTTATATTCTGCTTGTTAATATGGCTGTAGGAGTGTTTCTGTCTTTGCAGTGCTGCTATGTCTCTCTCTCTCCCTCCTTCATGTTTTTTGGCCAGTGATCACAGATTCATAGACAAGGAGGTTGCTGGACTTATCTTCACACACAGTGCCTTTCATGCACATTCCACCTGTTTACTCTGTGTTACATCACATCTTCCCTGGTTAATACATTAATGACACTCAGGGACCTGTGAGTGTGTGTAATTCTTTCTGAGAACAAGTCCAACAAGTATCTCAGTCATCTGCCTCTTATTCTCACAACTTTCTCTACACATGCACACGGTGTCTAAAATGAAAAGCATCATTGCAGATTATTGAATTTCCAATTACACTTGTGTTTTCATGACAGTATAAATGTACACCTTTGTAATTAAGCTGTGCAACTTACAAAAATAAACATAGCGTGCACAGAGAATCTGAAAGTACTTGAATGTGTTGGAAAGACCAGTGTCCTCCTGCCTCAGGAATACTCAGTTCTGGCCCTGGTTGGACAGTGTATAGCAGAGTTTGGTGACTGTCCTGCTCAAACACACCAGTTCAGCATAATTGTCTAATACCAGAGTTAATAGAGATAGTAGATTGAAACCAGGAGAGATACTGATACTCTAGGCCCTGAAGTGAATATCACTGTTCTAGCTTAATCAAGTACAATTGTGTCTTATCCAAACAAACATGTCAGAGTACAATAGTGTAGTATTCAGTGTGCTTTCTTGAAAATACAACACTTAACAGCAGCTAGAATCAGAACGGGCATTATAACTCATGTATAACCTGCTGTGTAATTTGGCCTGAAAATCATCCCATCTTAAATTAAATGGATATTAGGTACTTTTCACCCCACAGAGAATAAACAAGATTGATAATATGGCATGCTGAGATTTAATAAGATGTGGTACTTGTCACTGCAGGTTTAAGACTAACATCTGACAGATCCTTCCAAAAGTAAGCAAAGTCAGTGGGACTACTGCATAGCTTAGACCTCACGTTAAGAAGAGTATACTATGCTGTAAATGTTCTGTTCTAACAACGAGGAATGTTTAATGCTCACATTTCTAATACTGTCTCATATTGAAAGTAAGTTATTTAGGGTCTCGAGTGCACTCACTGGCTTGGAAAAATCAACCTCCAAATTAAGAATTACAAACAAATTAAGAAGCACAAAAACAAAATTGGGAAGCACAAAAACAAATTAAGAATCACAAAATCAAAAGAAGAATCACAAAAACAAATTGAGAAGCACAATTACATTAAGAAACCGGAAAGGGTAGGTACCAGTCAGCAACAGGAGACATCACTGATTGGACGACTGTGCTGTTCGTCTTTGGAACCGGAAGTTACTCTGCCTGTTTTTTTTTTGTTGTGCTTCTCAATTTGTTGTGTTTCTCAAGTTTGTTGTTGTTTCTGAATTAGTTTGTGTTTCTCAATTTGTTGTTGTGTTTAGTAATTTGTTGGTGTGGTTTGCACTTCAGGGCCACCGTAACCTCCCTCATGTTCTACTGGTGTCTAGGCTGTCACCATATATATATCTCAAACGACTAGTCGACTCGACTTCGTCCTTGCTGACGGATAAGTTGATCTGACATTAATGCCCTACTGTGTATATATGTGTGTATACATATATATATATTTATATTTTACATTCTAGCATGCTGGTTTACCTTTACATGTTTTTAATAATAATGTAGTATTTTGGGAGCATATTTGGGGCATATTTCAGGTTTACACTATAAAAATATATAAATATAATATGTATGCATGTGTGTGTGTATATACAGTTGTGCTCATAAGTTTATATACCCTGACAGAATTTATGACTTCTTAACTATTTTTCAGAGAATATGAATGATAACACAAAAACCTTTCTTTCACTCATGGTTAGTGGTTGGCTGAAACCATTTATTGTCAAACAACTGTGTTGACTCTTTTTAAATCACAACCCAAACTACCCAAATGACCCTGATCAAAAGTTTACATACCCTGGTGATTTGGCCTGATAACATGCACACAACTTGATA
>JBBIGA010000022.1:10823401-10846483 GCA_037576975.1 Alestes dentex | reverse complement strand
CCACTTCTAGAGGACTGAGTTCGGTTCCTCCACTTTGTTCATGCACTTCCTCCAGAATATTAAAATGCACTTGAATTCACTAGTTGTAAGAGAGAAGATATTTAATTGTATAATTTTCAGGTTTCTTGCTTTTAGGCTATTCATTTAGGCATTGTTTGAATGCTAAATAAATATTTTCATAGTTTTGTAACAGATTTATTCTTTTAATAGTTTAATAATAATAGTTTCTTTCGGTTTTCGATTTCAGTTTTCGGCCAAGTGTTTCCTCATTTTCGGTTTTCGGTTTTGGTCCAAAAAAAAAATCATTTTGGTGCATCCCTATTAATTTTCCTTCCAAATTTCTGTTATTTTTATCCATTGCCAGTGTTAACAGACTCAAATTACCTATACTGCAGCAAGCCACTAGGGGGCGACTGATATTTTAGGTTTCTTGTTTGTGAGGCTGTCACGATTAGCATCACTGTCACATGCGTAGTTTGAACAGCGATTTGCACCATAACATCTGTTTCCTTGTACACAACTCGGTACAGCTGAAGGACATTTCCATGTGCGCGCTGCACTTAGTGAGCCCGGAAGTGCATGTGCCGTGACCGCCGGATTACTGACAGATTGGTTTGTTTCATTTGATTTAGAAAAAAAATAAATGTAGGAACATACTTTTCCCTCCTCACTACGCTATTCCTGATTCAGTAATATAAGAGAAATTTTAATATATAGAGAACTCCCACTCTCAGAACACTTCTGCGGGCGAGTACAGAATTTAGCCGTGTAGCTCCTTAAGACGTCCATTCATTTTCCATCTGGGGGCCAGATGGAAATCGGGTGGCATGTGGCCTGCGGGCCGCCAGTTGACAATTACTGGTGTAAGTGAACACATTTATAGCTCACCTGTACAAATTTGCAAAGGGTGAATTTCATCATTGCCTTTCTCAAAGCTCAGTGTTAATAATGAACTGTTCTTACAAAACATCACAGCGTGTGGCCTTTTGTTCTAGTATCAGTAAATATGCAGCACAGTTCTCCATCAAGACATCAGATTGAAACAAAACCCATTAGCAGTCTTGCTGCTTCTATGGTGACTGTAAAGTACAGCATATGTGTTTAATTTGGCCCTGTTTATCGTAACAGTAGCATTATTATTTTTAAAAGTATGTTTTATACAGCACCCATGAATTAGTGATGGTTATGCAATTTATTTAACTTAGTTTGTCTTTGTACAGAGAAGATATTTCTGACTTGTGGCTGCAACGGTGTGGTTAGTAGCTGCTCTGCTTCTATCATGAAGAGATAGCTAAACTTGGCAGGCTGCTCATTAATGGTCTCTGAAGGCTTCTTGTTTTCTGGCTCACCATCTGTTGTTGTTTTTTTTTTAATATTTTACTCCTCTCCCTGTCAGTAATATTATTTAGCATTACAAAAGCGATATATACTTTAGACAAGTCATGATCTCATCATGCAATCATACCTAAATCTAACCAAGCAATCCTATTTACTCGCTTCTTAGTCAAAAACATGACAGGATTAAGGCAGGATTGCACTACTTGAGTCTGTTTAAAATTACTATTGTCACGTTATATGATATGTTTTGTCGACCTACCCTTTTGTTTTGGGGTCTGCTATAGGATTTGAAGATGGTAATGTATGGGAATATTTGTTATGCAGTATTCACTCTGTGCTCCAGCCATTTCAATCCATCTTAAAGCCTGTCAAAGCCGTCAGGAGTTGAGGATGTCTATCTCTGGGGATGTGATTAATTATATCCCCACAGAAGCTGTGCTTCGGGGTCTGTGTCTGTGTGTCTGGGGGTGTGTGTCCGTTTCTGTGAGATGAGGTTGGCTAATACAGAGTATGCAGTATTTAAAAAATGAAACCAGACTTTTATTTGTTCTAAATATGTTTTATGTGCTTTTGCATGAATTAGGTAATTTTTTTCCTTTTTGGTGAATCTTACGATGGGGTAGGGATGGCCAGTATAATGTTTAACATTATAGTGAAAGATTATGGCTGTTGTTTCCTGTCATGATATCAATGCAACAAAAACACTGAATGCATTTTTGTTTACAAACAGAGCATAATTAGTCTTGTATAATTTGATTTAGGCCAGAAATAAATATTACATTATGTATTGTTACAGCTGAAATATATTTGCCACCAACCTCTTGGTAAAACTATTACTTAGAACAAATGGCTGTCATAGCAAGTGGTTCAAAAATGCTCGGGAATCCCACCCAATCTGGTAACACTAAAGAGTCTGCTGTACTCTTTGAATGTGTCAATAATGAATGGTGCAGGTGAGCAGAGTAAATAGTGTTTTAACTAACATGGTAAAAACTCAGTTATAGTGAGATACCTTGAAAGTAACCAAAAAAGTATGATGTAGGTTTAATAAAATATTTTCCTATTGCTATAAATGTAGTTCTCTAGGAAACGATCACTAATGTGTTTTTGTGTGAGTTTTGTGATCAATCACAGATCATTGTTTTTGCATGAATGGCTCATTGTTTCACAGTGTGCAAGTAACTGCTTGCTACTGGTGACAAGGAAATGTATCTTTCACACCACATTCAATATTCTTTGAGGCCTTAGGCTTTACCATTATAAATACAGCTCGTTTTTAAATCAGCAGTTTCTAGTTTAGTTAGTATTAATGGACAGATAACATAGAGGAGCTAGCTTGAACAAATAGGTGACCTAAAGCTTTGACTGTCTTTGGTTTGCTTTATAACTAGTTGCTCAGCCTTGGTTTTAAATTTCACAAGCCCAGCCTATATTAATTGCATTTAGTTTTGGGGTTTTTGTGGCTCCTCCCCTTTTGTGTATTTTTTTTCTCTCTGAAATCCTAAGTAACCCTGGAGGCATATGAAGCCATATACCTCGTCACGTCTTTGATGTGCCCCCGTTGCTCCTTCTTTCTCTCTAACATTCTCACTCTTTGTTTCTCTCGCTCGCGCTCTCTCTCTACCCCTCTCTCTCATGCACCCACCCCTCTTTTATGCCTCTGTCTTCTCCTACAATCTACTGTCTCCTCCAGCCCTGGCAGAGAGAGCACATGTGGGGGTGGGGTGAAACGGCACTGAATTAGTTGAGCCACTCTGATTGGCTGAGAGGTAGCACTCTGCAAGGAGGGGGATGGGAAAAGGGCACGCCTGCTTCTGTTTATTATACATTTTTTCTCCTGTGCCTCTTATCTTGTGTTATCACAGCAATAGCACCTCCCATACACACATTAAAATAGACAAGAGCTATCGGGGAGGCTGCCTTGCTATGGAAACGGAAGGAGGAAAGGAGAATCTAATGTCTATCTGAGACAGCCAGCCATTTAATTTAACCAGGAACCAAGGATATGCGTCAGTTTGCTGGCCGTATCCAAGACACTGATGATGCTGTGACCACCACACTCCGTTCAACGTCACAGCTTCATCAGGAAAGAGGGGTGGACGCTGTACTACGCCACCAACAGAGAGAAAGAGAGGGAGAGAAAGAGAGAGAGAGAGAGAGAAAATGCAGGCAGGCAGGCTCCTTATGTGCGTGCGTGTGTGTGCATACCGCTGGTGATATGTGTGTGCGTGTGTTTGAGAAAGTGTGTGTCTGTGTGGATTTTTGCACTGGATGTTGGACTGCCACTGGTCCAGTGCCGCTGTGTTACTCTGGCTTCCTGCTGCTTCTGTGCATCCTTCATTCTACATACTTCTGACACCATGATTTTTTGCAATCACTTAGGCGAATACAAGAAGGATGAACTCCTGGAAGCAGCAAGGTGAGTACATGTACCTTCACCTCTCTCCTCCCTTGTTGTATGTCTGCCCCTCTTATATGTCTGTCCAGCCGTCTCCCTCAGTATGAATATTCCTCTCTCAGGTATTATTGCATGTTTTAATTGGGGGGGGGGGCAATCAGTGATGGATGGTGTTTTTATGTGTGTCTGTGGCAGCCTGGAGCAGCTAAGAGCCGGCTATAGAATATTTAAGCGTAGAGCAGCCTCGTAGGCAGTAGTGTTGCTATTTAGCATCATGCTAAAGGCACAATGCTATACCTAGAGTGGATTTTTTTTTTTTTAAATATTGACCTCTTAGCCCTAATGGAGAAGGCAGACGCTGAATGCATGCAGCTTAAGCCTTACATGCTTTATCTGCTTCCTCTCTCTGTCCTACCTGTTGTCCTACTGACCACAGTTTTCTGAGCATGCTGAACCTGGCGGGTCATGTTGTTGTAGAAGGGCCAGCTATGTATTCTGAGTAGCATGAAAGGAGCCTGCCTCTAGAAGCCAGTGACAGTGGCTTCCCCGGTAGTGGCTCTTTTGCCTTAAACTCCTCACCATGTCATGCCGAGTCAGATATGTATTTCGTGCTCAGCTCCACTGTGTTCTTCCCTCTTTTTATAGCCCTGCCTCCGGCACAGCTTCCGGCATGGGTACAAATCAGGATTCTTGTTGTTTAATAATGGTTAAGAGAGAGCAAGCAAGCTACAAAGGTAATTCTTGCCTACACAGTCATTAGGCAGAGGTATGATCTCAGGGGCTTCAGTGCAGGAAAGGGCTTTAATTTGGGCTTGGTCCACTCTCTTTGCCCATAACAGCAAAATAAAGCTGTGTTTTTTCTGTGCTTGTTTAATGAGACTTGTGTCTTGGTTTAGTCTCAGAAACCAGATTAGACAGGCTTCAGACAGGTGAACAGCCATCAAGTGTTGCCTGTGGGGAAGGCAGTTTGACTGTGGTCAATTGTGTGATTTCTGGTCATCTCCTGAAGATGGAGATACATCTGAAAGTGTATAGGAAGGACTGATGAAAAACTCTCATCTCTCATCCCTATTCCATGTTCTAAACCTTCGTCCTGTCGTGATTCCCAAAGGTAGCGACAGAGCTTGCATCTAAATGAAGTATCTTCACTAGGGCTGGTTATCTGTACTTAATGACATAGAGCTGCATGGGAGGAATAAATCAGGAGTTTTTGACATGGTAGGTAGAAGGTAAAGAACGGCCTTTGTACTTGGTTGGCTTAGGAACTTAAAGCTGTTATTCTCCACTGAAGTTGAGGATCCAAGGTTGTGACACGTTACAGAAGTTTAAAAGAAAAATCAATTATATGTTTGCCAAAGTAGAAAAGCTGGCTGTGCCAACTTATTTAGAGGCAAAGTTGCTTGAATAAAGAACAGAGGGCCATTCTAAAACATAATTGTTTTCTGTTCTCCCCTTGTCTTAAGTTGCTCCAAACAAACTTGTGATAAGGTGAGGCATTCTCTGGCATGTATCTGCCCTCCTGTTCTATGAAATGGCATTTTGGCTCAGATCCTCCACTGCTGGATTTGGCCTGGCTGAGCTGGCCTGACCTCAGTGGGGGGGCGAGGGAACATAGACAGGTTCAGATGAGTAAAAAGTGCTGCAGGCCACAGGCATTGCCAACACAGACCACTCTGGAACTGAAGCCCTCATATAAGACATTCTTGTTTATTCTCTCAGAGGCCTAGCCAGTAGCTCAGGGCTATGTTTTTGTCCGTGTTTAAAAACACACAGTCTATTATTTTTTGCCCCCACCCCCTGTGTCTTATAAGGCAAGACTAACAGAAGCTGTCCCTCATTCCCTCTGCTTTTACTAGGGTTTTAGTTTTCCTGCTTTGTCTACTTGCCTCACACTGTCTTAACTCTTCCTTTGCAAATTCAGTTTGTTTTGCCACTGTGCTGTTTCCCCATGTTTTTATAACTGCTGCTCTGCTTCAGGAGCGGAAATGAAGAGAAGCTCATGGCCCTGCTCACCCCACTGAATGTCAATTGCCATGCCAGCGATGGCCGCAAGGTAAGAGCATCTGCCCTGCACATTCCGCTGAAGAAGAAACTTCTGCTGTTTCTTCCTAATTCTTGGTGCTGTTATACAAGCCTCATGTGTCTCTGAATTACTGGATATGATGCTTCCTTTATAGGCCTTCATAGGAAATTTAGATTGTTTAAAATTAACTGACCAAACAGGGCAAAAATGAAAAAGATAATGCTCTTCTCATTTGATTTATCAGTTATGTCACTGATCCTGTTTAAAACTAATATTCAAATAGTTTGTCATATGCAGTACACACTGCAAACTATCACTATGTAGAGCTTAAGAAAAAACATGAATTTCTCTTCCTCATTATTCAAATGTGCCCTGATTCAGGGCCAACTTAAATCCCCCTCTCTGCACACAGTGGCAAGTTGCAGGGTAATTACAGCATCAAAGGATATGAAAGCGACACCTTCCACATGCAATTACTCATCACATTTTAGTTTGTTCGTTCTGACTTGAGATTACCTGAAACTTTGTCATTTGCAGCCCTCTTACGTCTGCCTCATGCGTTTTTGTTAAGTATTGACTATTTCCCAAGTCTTCTCTCCAAAATGTCTCGAACATGTTCCCTTCTTTTGCAAACACTGTAGATATAGTGCAGCAAAGCTTGTCAAAGCTTTGAATGATTTAGTGTTACTGTTTCGTTCATTTTAAATCGTATTGGCCATTGTGTTATGACCAGCAGGGCACTGGCCAAGTCATTTCTTTTTCCTCTTGAGAGGATTTATTCCATTAAGGCAGATTTACAAAGGCACATTGAAATTAGTCTATGAATGTTTGACTAGACTTTTTAGTGGCTGGGCACAGGTTAGGACTATATGAGCTCACTCTAGGTGGGCCACTCTAGGTGGGCCTTTCGACCCAGGCCTTCGTGGCCTTATATCCCATTCCACTGCTTTAACTAGCCTCAACACACAGCTGCCTGACACATCACCACAGAAATGGGCTTCAGGCGTTTGAAGGGTTCTCTTACTCTTTGTGTAGTACTATTGTTATTAGTGGGGTTTTTTTGTTTGTTTGGTTTTTTTTTGGCACGCTGGCAGTTATTGATTTAAGTAGTATCATGCCTGTCTAGGGCTGGAGTCATCATCTTTGATGTAAGCTGTGTGATGCAGTTCCATTTCATTCTCAGTATTGCTCTGTGTTTGTGTGTGATATTTATTGGGAGCACTGCAGCGTTTTGAGTACAGCATGAGGATGTTGATGACAGTGATTACAGCCAACGCAACAGCACAAATTGTACATATAAACATCTTGCTATGTACATTATGCATAGACAACCTGCAGCCTTTTTTTGGAAGATAATGTCTTTTAATGAAGATGCTGTGCTGGCTCATCTGCATCTTATGATGCTGTGGTGCTCTTTTGGGTGAGCATTACAGACTTGTATGCTGGTGTAAGTGGCAACTTTCTTATAATTCCACCTGGACCGAGATGGTGCTGCAGTATTCCTGCCTTTCTCTGCCTTTAGTAAAACATTGAAACCTATTAAAAGCTCCACGCAACACTAGATTAACTGCAGAGAGACTGTGCTAGCAGAAAAGATAATTGTTTTCAGCAGTAATTTCTCTTGTATGATGCAAGGCCCTTTGCAAATATATAGGCTACTTCTGTGGATCATGTTCGTATCCATAATTTTATTATCTGTCTTTGTGACTGAACTTTATGTGTTACCTTCCAGTACCATGTAACTACGGATTAGTGTGTTTGAGGTTGTTTGGTAGAGGAATGCATGAGTGTATTATCTGTTTATTTATGCGTCTTATATTTCATTTGACCAATTCAGTTATCCTCTACGGGCTAGAATTGAACTCTAGATGACGTGCAGTAATGTAGAGATGGAAATAGCTGTAATGTCTGTCTGTTTCTGCATTTTGAGCAACTGTTAGGGGTATACATTTTGTATTCTCGTCTCCCCTCTGTCCTTATATGTTTGGCTGCGTTCCCATCTGTGCTTTTTTCCTTTCTGTTATTTTTTAAAAAGAGAAACTCTGGTGCAGCATCCATAACATTTGGGAGACATTGTCGAGTTCCTGTTACGCTGGTGATGGAAATGTTGCCCCTGACTTTACTGATGTCCAGCGCAGCATATGCCAGCAGTTCAGACCCCGCGGGTGTGCTTCTTGCCATTGTGTTACTATGTGATCATGGTTTACAAAATGTTTCTAACTAACCGTAGTGCTGTGTTCTGCAGTTTTTGTCAGCCCTATATATGATTGATTTATACTGTTTCTGTATGCGTCATCGACAGAATTAAAAACTCTGACAGGTGAAGTAAATAATACTTGGTTATCTCTCTGTATAGAAGGCAGTATGGGATATATTAGGCAGCAAGTGTAAGGTCAGTTTTTTTTTTTTTGTGCTGGAAACGGGAGAAATAGGCAAGACACTTTCTGTGGTGGAGAGAGGTTAGCATGGGTACAAGAATCAATCTGCAACTCTGCAGCTGTGATCCACCATACACTCTGGCACCTTTCTACCACAGCCACAGTTTATGCTACAGTAGTTCCTCAGGGTTCAGACCAGACAGGCTAGCCCACTGATGCACTTTCCACGCATCAGCCTTGGGAGCCCATGACCCTGTTGCCAGTACACAGTTTGTCCTTTAACTGCACCACTTTTCATACAACACCCCACAAGACCTGACATTTTGGAGATGCTCTGCCCCAGTCATTTAGCCATCACAATTTGGCTTTTATCAAAGTTCTCAGAGCCCTGAGCACTTGTGTGTTTTTCTTGCTTCCAACACATCAACTTGAAGAACTTACTGCTCATTTGCTGCCTAATATATCACGTCCATGACAGGTGTTGTTGTAACAAGATAATCAGTGTTTTTCTCATCAGCTTTCAGTGGTTTTAATGTTTTGGCTGGTGTAGGTATGTTAAGGGAATCTGATGATATTGACTGATTGTCGATACAATAAATTGTGTGTTATGTAATAGATATATGTATATAATAAAGTGGCTTGTGTTTTGTATATATAAGGACATCCGTTTTATCTATCATTTTGGTTTTCATTCTGACATTCCTTGTGCCTTGGTGCCTTAATATATTCCCAGGTTGGGGGCATGTAATACCTATTCTTAATCTCCCAAGAGAAATTTTTTAAGGGAACCATTATCTGTTATTATTTTGTATTTTCTATTTGTCTCTGAATTTCAGCTTGTGTTATTCTGTTGGTGTTTGTATAAGGCAATGTTGAAACCTTTTTTAGAATGTGACTATCGTATATACTTGCTCTGTACTGCCCGCCTTAGGCTGTACCAGGTTTCTGAGCCATGCAGGAGCTTTTTTCCTCAAATTTCCACTACATTTCTTCACTACAGTTTCATTCAGCTTTTTGTTCTGTTCCATTGTGCATTAAAGTCAAAGGTCCCGATGGTTATTTCTGCACTGGAATTTAAAATTTAGTTTCTCCAGACAGTACCTCTCACTTTAAAGTGTAATTTCAAGGCTTCCTAGTTGATGCACCACAGGAATAGATATTGCCTTCTTTGATTTACATCAACAGTGCAACAAGCTTATGATACCAAGTGTCATGGTATGTTTCAGTGGCATTTTATTCCGTAACCCCTGCAATTACTGCAGTATTTTTCCTTCTCAGACACATTCTTTGGGAAAGTAGTGCTTTCCCCTCAGACACCCATATTTTTTGGATAGCCTTGTCATCTCAGCATTTTGTAGCAGTAGTGACCCTGAAGGAGCTCCTGCTTGCTGATGCATTTGTGTGCTAAATGTACCCCCTTGAACTGCTCTGTATTCAGCCTGGACTTCCAGCTCCCTCCTCTGCTCTGCATGTGAGGAGCAGGCACATGATTTGTGCACTTGTACCACAATTTAGCCCGACCTGCGAGGATCCAGTGCCATGCGGAGCTGCCGTGTAGCAGAAGATGAATAATTGTCAATTGTGAGAGGTGGTATGGGCCCGCGACACGGAGCATTTGGTAAAAAAAAAATCTGTCAGATGATTTTTTTTTTTTTTTTTTTTTGCTTTAATCCATGTTCAAATCACATCCTTGCCTTTGTAGAGAACTAGATCTCCCTGGAAACATTTGAGACCAAAGCCTGTTGTTCAAAAACAAAAATCTCCAGTTCTTACTTTGTTGTGATTGTCAGGACTGTGCTCATTTTGTTTTGATTGTTATCTGGTGATACAGGACAACAGGTTACCCAGCTCGGGTGGTTTTCAAATCTGTCTGCTGCTATCTTTGTGGGGCAAGTGCGATGTGACTAGTAGGTAATGAGATGTGTGATTAAACACAGGAAGATTGAACAGGCCACCAGTGAACCCTGCTGATTTGCCAGTGAGCCCTCCTAATTTGCTCCATTCTTCTCATCAGTGAAAGAAGGTATTTGAACACAGCCCATTAAAAGAATGCACCCTGTCTTGAAGTTCTGATAAGCTGAGCCTCTTTATGGCGCAACTGTGGGTCATTACCAAAATATCCTATTTACATTCGTTAGGAACTAGGTTGGTGCCAAATGCATGTGTACCCACAAGGGGAAAATACAAGAGTCAGAAATGGAAGCAAACCCCTGTTACCACTGAGCCATGTGTAATCTCTTCATGATCTCTCTAAGGCTGTGCGGCACACTCCTGTCTCACTTGTCTGACAGAATGGAGTTTTCTGTCTCTTTGCAGATCACTCACAGGGCTCATTTGCAGAGCTGTGATGACATCAAGGTGTTGAAAAACACTGATGGGCTGGAGAGAGAAGAAAAGAAAGGTGGAATATTGGACAGAGAACGTATTAATAGCCAGGGACAAAGGACATTTCTTATTGATATTCTTACTGATGGATATAAATGCACCTTAAAACTGGTTGTACAATGTTGGCCTTTAAAGGTTGTCTCCATTTTAAAAATAACGAAGGCAGAAGTTAATCAGTGAGACAGAATAATATGCATATCTGTTAAGACAAAGAGGTAGTATGTCAGCACTTCTTGGGTTGTTTTGTGCTTTGTGCTTTTAGTTATCAGTTTTATTGTCAAGACTGAAAGCTGAGGGAGAATTACCTCTTCGGATGCATGTTAATGATCCATGCTACAGATACCAGATTAATAGACCCTTCTCTTGCTGGCAAAGCAGTTCCTTTAAGCCACTGTAGTGTGAAGTCTGTGAATTAAAGTAATTGGGCAATTTTTACCAAGCACTTTTTTGACTTGTAGGCATTGTCCTGTTGAGACTAATTGTTTCTAAATACTGTTTTGTTGAGATGTCACCATTTTGGAATTTTGGTGGACAGTAAAGATGCTATAGTTTTAAGTACCTTATTCGATTCCACAAAGAATACTTGTATAGGAATGTACACTTGGTTAAGAAAGTGTACAATTATTGACTAATCATGTTTTGACCTGTTTGTGCCTTTTAAATTGCTAAATTTCAGGAGTTATCTCTTTTGCTTTCAGTTCAAATAATCCATGACACTGCAGACCCACATTATGTCTCAAAAGAAAACTTTTACAGAATGTGAGTTCTTCTGCTTTTGATTCTTAATTTTGTTTTTGGTAGTGCTTCCACTGCAGCACATTTAGGTGCAACTGTCACAGTGTTTTGTCTCTCACATCAGGAGGCGTTTTTTTTTTCTTCAGCTTGTGTTTTTTCTTCAGACAGAAACACCTATTCCTTGATGATATTTTTTTCTCAAAACTATGATATTGAGTTTTCATCAGCTCTTGTGACATTTATGTTCTCTTCTGCTATGAAAACACTTAACGGCATCATAGATTAAAAACAAGATGTGTCCATGCACATATATTAGATTAAAAGCATTAAAGCCTGTTGTGATCTGGGTTAATTCTAGCTTAAAGATAATTGAATTTTCTGAAGTGTATGTTAATAAAAGTGGAGAACGTCATCATGATACCTTATAAAAAACAAAACATAGCACATGTCAGTTATAAATCCCATCAGTCTTGTAATTTTGAGGGAGAATAGTCAATTACTTCTTTTTATTCCTCATTTTTTCCGTTTCCATTTTTTTCTGACTCACACATTTTCATGTGCTTACACTTGGATAAGTGCTTACACTTACTTTCATCTGCTTGCACTTGGTAGCTGGTAGCCTAGTGGTTAGGGCGTTCGCCCTGCGATCAGGAAGTTGTGGGTTCGATTCCCAAGACTGAGGTATCCTGAGCAAGGTACCGTCCCCACACACTGCTCCTAGGGCGCCCCCCACTTCACTTGGTGAATGGGTTAAATTTCGTGCTGTTCACGCTGTGTTCTTAAAACTCATTAGATGTAGTATGGTTCATATAGTATAGGTGTGAGGCCTTCGAACTCAGTATTTGATAGAATTTTTAAAGTTGCAGCATTAGCGCATAGTCTTTTACAAAATATTTATCAAAATAGTCAAAACAATGTATTAAATAATGTATATATTAAAGCTGACTTGTAGATGTGGCATCGATTTCTGACACCGCATAATCAAGTGTGCTGATGACACAACCGTGGTTGGTTTGTCAGTGGGAACAATGAGGTGGTGTACAAAGAAGAGGTCCAACGGCTATTGGACTTAGGAGAACACCCCCACCACCCCTTTTATTTATTTTTTATATACTGCACATTCTCTGCCCTGGTGCTGGCTGTATTTGCACAATTATTTATTGCTGTCTGCCTTTATATTTGCTTTTTTGTGCACTTAACTCTACTGCTAGAATGCAGTATCTGTTGTAGTACTGGGTTCATTCAAACTGTACTATAGCGGCTTTCGTGAACTAAATTGTATGTTGTCTAGGCCTGTTGTTTTGTTGCTGTTGTGTTTTGTCTTGCGCACTCTCTCTTGTTCTCTATGCACTCTGTATTTTGTCCTGTCTGCACTTATGTAGTCTTGTGGGGTTCTGTTTTTGCACCAGGGTCCTGTGTAAAACTGTCACTGTGTTGTGTGTATATGACTAAAATGGCAATAAACCTACTTGACTAATTTAAATTGCCTCATGAAAAACATGGAGAGTAGCACATTTACCTGATCCCTAATTTAATATAAATTACACCAAATCACAGCCCTTTTTTACACTTCAGTCCTTTGTAAATTATATCCTCCCGTACAAATGTCTTTGTCTAAAACTCAGTTTTACTAAGTCGAGACTAAGGGCCTGGCGTCAGCTTTAGTGGTATTAGTCCAAATTGGAGTCAGGTCCTACTGGGAAGTGAACTCTATATATTCATATTCCTAAAGTCAACTCTAAAAATTTTCAACAGTATTACAAATTAAGTTACTGGCCGTATTTGGGCCAGGATTGGTGATACATTCCCTGATTTCAATTGTATCAATATTAGTCTTTTTATCTTCTTATACTGGGGTTCCTTCTTCTTTCTAGCCATCGTTCCTAAGCTAAAAGTCTAAAATCAGAGGCTTTCAGAGCTTTTTCCTTAAGCTCAAAAACATTTGTGCTAAACGTTCCTAAAAAGACAATGTAATGTGACATTTCTTATTTAGATTATAGAGATTACATTCGTAATTATAGTATCTGAATAGTAGTTTTGTATCGAGTTGTGCACCCAAGTTATTTCTGAAACTAAAATAAAATTTCCTTGACATTTAACTTTAGTGTAAGGTTATCTGTATATAGACATAGAATAGTGGAGGAAGAGGTTTGGAGAGAAATAGACTTTTGGGACTGCGCTACTTGGTAATCTCCACTGCTTTCTCTTGGTGGCAGGCAAGGAATTTTCAAATTGTTCCTTTTCTGTAGACAGAATTACGGTGATGTTGTAATTCATGTGAATGTAGTTCTGACAGTGATAAATTGGATGGTAATTGCTGACAATAATGACCCCACCTCAGTGTGGCTGCCTGTCACCTGCAGAGCGGACGTCTATTTTCGAGGCTGTTTAAAAATAGTAGGCTGTGCATGCTGTTTATGATAAGGAATAGCCTGTAGCTAAAGCAGCCTCCTGACTTGTCGCAAAAACACTAGCACGAAAGCGAGTGAGATAAGATGTGTGGGACACAATCTGTTCTGTGGCTCTGTGTTATTTGAATGAACAATTTCTTAATATTTGTGGAGATTAAGAAATATATTTTGTCTGTTTAGCTGCTTTTTGCTCTCCGCGCTCTTGTATGGTGATTCCATGCCCCCATATGAGTGTAGGTGGACATGGCTGAAGTTGTTTCCCTCTGTCTTCTCGATATTGCAAGTAATTGTAAACGTGGCCATATTTGTGAAGGCTGTACACTCGGGGAACCCACAAGTAGTGCACTCAGAAATAGCATCATAGTGGTATTGTTGGGTCATTAGAGCTGCCACTGCTCAGTGAAGATTTCTGTTCATGTGGTGAATGCTGGGGGAGCAGAACATTCCAACCCCTACTCATGGGAGCTTTGCAGCTTATTGAAAAGACTCCAATTCAGTAAACAGGCTTAAAGAGAGGGGGAGGGCTATAGTTCATCTTTGTAGTGAGATATCAGCAAGGTTTAGAAAGGGCTAATATCGTATTGATCCACGCAGCCCGTAGCTGGCTCTTGTGTGTTCAGTCTTCTTCTTCAAGACTGCATTTCTTTAATCAGCCTTGCTACTCATAGGGCTCAAGTGTTTACATTTACTAGGTGGACATTTACTTCTTGCTCTCTTGTGGGTCAAAATGGTCTCTCTGACCCAGGTGCGCTCAGAGTGTTTTTAATCCTTTACTACACAGATTTTATCCAGTTATAGCATGCAGCCATTGCCACCATGACAACAACTGTGGAGAAGCACTCACTGTTGGCATGGTTACAGGTCATAATTCCTCCATGGCAAGTTGAAGAGACGATGAGAAACAGAGACAAAGAAATGTTTTCCTACTTATGGAGGTGCAAGGACCGGTCTTCCCTTCTTGCTGGCTTCCAGCTCTCTTGCTCATACCCGTTTTGATATACGACGCTAATTTCTCATATGCGGTGGGAGCAGCTCCTAGCTGTTCTGCATCTAAATCAATTCCCTTTAGATGGGCTTCAGGAGCCCGTTCTGTCCTTGTTGGGCTTTGGATTTGTGTTCAGTCCGGCTCATCTTGATTGAGGGGTGATTCTGAGAGCCGTCGCCAGCTCCATCTGAGAATCACTGAATCATTTTACAATCTCTCTCTCTCTGTCATGTGTTATTTCTCTCTTTCGTGTGTTCCTTTTCTCCTTCATGCAGCATCTCTCCCTCAGGCTCTTTCTCTTTCTTCCTCATACTGTTTGCACTGTTTGCACTCGTATCTCCCTTTATCTCTTTATTTTAAGAGATTTTGTTTGTGCACTAATTTAAGTTCCTACCGTACTCTTCCTTGTCCTTGACTTTTCCCTTACTTTGCTTAAACTTACTTGTTATTGGTGTGTTTTCTCTTTGTTTTTGCCCATTGTTTTATACTTTATTGGCAATCTGGGTTTTGCTGGCTCAAGCTCTAGAAAGCTTGCAGTTACTTTTGTGGACCTGTTGTGTGTCTGTGCCTGACTCACTCCCTTGCCTCAGGGGGAGCTGGAAAAAGGTCGTCCTGCCACATCTACTTAGCCCTCGTGAGTAGCCCTCTGCAGCTGGTCCCACCCCCGGCCTGTTGAGATACTATCCACTTCTAGTTCACCGGAGATGACATCTCGCTTGGGCTGCCATGATTAATCAACAAAGTTGAGGACGTCAATTATGTTGTCAACATAGATTTTTATGTTGACACATAGTTTATTTAAAAATAAACTCTTCAGTGTTCTGTAGTGATCATATGGTTTATGTGGACATTCTAACAGATTGATGCTCCGTACACTGAATTCTTCTTTCAGGAGAAAGCATCATAATTACATTATTTGATTCTTGACTAATAAATTGTGAGCTGTTTAGAAGTTATGGTACATTTTTTTTTTTTTAATTAATAAATTTAATAAATAGAAATCCTGCTCTTGAATGAACATATGCCAAATATAAATGATCCCTGTATAAATTAAGGAACATTATTTATCTTAATAGATATTTACAATATTAACATTTAAACAAAATATGTAATTTGACAAAGTTGTGACTTTGCTTGTAATGTGATATCTCCAAACCCTTACAAATGAGGCTCCATGACAAAAACTAGTATATGAAAACCTGTGGCGTGTGTCAGAAACTCATAAGCATAGTCTGAAAAATCAGTTCTGGTAGGATCAATTGAATCCACTTTGTCACCATGGTGATTATAGCTCTTTGGAAAGGTTCATGTAGTATCTGAAGTAAATGCAGTGTCTAGTAGCTTTTGTATAGTTTGGATGTTCTTTTTATGTACATATATTCCTGCAGACTATTCATGCTGGTTGTAGCTTACACTGGTTGGTGGGTGGAGCCTATGCAAATAAGCATAGCCACAGTCCAGCTATATGATATGGTGATTGTGAGCAGTGCTTGCGCTATTATATGTCAACAGAAAAAATAAACAGTCAAATTCCTCTCAAGCCAGGGCAGAGTGGAACAGGATGATAGGTGACAGCTCCTCTCTGTTCACATTTCCTCCCAGTGTAGAAAGTTACATTTGTGATTGATCACTGTTGCAATACGGAGTCCCCAGACTCACTGCCTAAAGATGCTTCACACACAAAGCTCGGAAGAAGCAGACAAGTGTTATACTCTTGGGGAAGTTAAAGAGGAGCACTAAATACAGCTCTTTAGTACTTGCCAAAATAACATGATGCTATCATTATATCATTATTTGTGTTGTTTTGTTTTTGTTCTGTTCTGTTTTGTTTTTATTTGATTCTGGCGACATTGTCTATCAGTCGACATCTCAAAAAATGCTGGTAAGTTATTTTCAATAACGGCTATTAGACTGACTGCACTTTATTTCCTTTGAGTTCTTTTGGTTTTGTTTTGTTCATCAGTCCGCTGGCTCTGAATTCCTCATGCACATTTCTGGACTTGGGCCTTTTAGTTGGTCACATTTCATTCACCCACTGAAGCTCCTGGACCGTTATGCTGGGTGCAAACCATATCAGGACGGTAAACCATAGTGTAGACCCTCTTATCTCTGAGGAGGATCAACACACCTCATTGCCTGCTTTTTTATTTTGTAAAAGGTAACTGCTGTTTCTCCCCTCTCCGCACTTTTTAATATTACAGTGTCCTTACCCTTACTACACCACTCTCACAGCTATTTTCCTTTCCTTTATTTTTTTTCTTTTGACATTTTTTTTGTATGATGTGCATGCCAACAAAGCTTGCCTCTGCATTTTGTCTGCCTTTTTAGAAAGAAAAAAGGGTACAAGTTGAAGTTCCCATTTTCTTTGCAATTGATTATGTGCTGATTTGTGTTTTCATTTGTGTTTGGCTGAACAATTCATATAACAATGTAGGAAACAGACTTTTTAAAAGTCTTGAAGAGTGTGCCTTAATTGTGTTTTAATTGATACATCTTTGTGGATTTTGTCCAGTTATTCCTGTTTGTAAACTCCTTTCAGAGAATGTTAGAGGAGTTTTGCCCATTTCTTTTCTGTAGACTGCATCACAACTCATCTAACTCTCACTGCTGTCCTTCTTTGGGCACTGTCTGGGAAGTCCAGCGCACTCTCTGTCTGCAATTTCATTGCTGTTTATCAGTGTGTGCCATGACACTTTTAATTTTACTTTTTTGTTGTTGCCTTCTTTTAAAGTGGCTTGATGCAAAAGTGGCTCCCATTTATAAATTCATAATCAGACCACAGTTATAGCGCCTCAGGGTTCTATACAGATTGTTGCCATACAAATTAGTCAATATATGCTCTTTATGGATATCATTGTTAAAACACTTTATGTCTACAACGACCAGAAGGTGACAGGTTCAGCTCGGGCTGTTTAAGCTGTGAAGTGTATATCACATATTCTTTGTACAGGGAAGTGATTTATGGGTATTCTTGATCCTCAGCGATGTGTGCTTATTTTATTTTTTTCATTAGGGCAATGTTTTTAAGGACTAGATTATTCGGTGCTTTAATGTACATTTTGATCTAACTACTAGATATGGTCATTAGACTAATTCTTAGGTATCTGTTATCTGATTTTTATTTGAGTACCCTGCACAAGTACTAAAGCTTCTCTTTCATGAGCAGATTCTGGTGATGTACGAATTTGAACTATTGGCAGAGGAGTCCATTTGCAGCTGAGTGGCAGTGCAATGTGTCCTTTTTGGAGCAGCGTAGTAGCACTGGTCGGCACTTTCCAAAGGAGGCTCAACCCCCTATTTATTTTTTCTTATGTTTTGGCCACTGAATACTCCCTTAGTTTCCAGACAGCTCTGTGCCAGAAGAGACAGGTTATGCCTATACTTTTGAATCAGCTTCTCATAGAGATGCTTTGTTGTGCTGCCTCATAGGTGGTACTGGGTTGTTTGGAAGAATGTTTTGCTTGCTTACCTATTTTGAACTGATCTGTAATCATCTTCTCTCCCCTCTTGCCTTGCAGTCCACTCCATTGCATCTGGCGGCAGGATACAACAGAGTCAGAATTGTACAGCTTCTTCTCCAGCATGGTGCAGATGTGCATGCAAAAGACAAAGGGTAGGTCTTGTCTTGGATATTTGTTTAGTTTTTCAAACAATTTAAGTAATTAATCCAATTTAAATTTGAATCTAATGTTTGTATTGCAAGACCAAAGTAAACAGGTAATTTACTGACAGCCTTTGAATTTTGTCTATAGTGGCCTTGTTCCACTGCACAATGCTTGCTCCTATGGTCACTATGAGGTTACAGAGCTGCTGCTAAAGGTAAGACTTCACATGTTTTAAGCAGTATTCATAAATCTTGAGTTTAAGTTGAAAATGTTACTCATTATTTTCTCCTACAGAGGTGTATTAAGCTCAAATACATTTGATGAGTTCTACTTACTTACAGGATACAAGGATATAGGATGATTGTATGAGAATCAAATGCCTTCCGCTGAATGAGAGGTGTCAGGATGATTGCGTGATATATTTTTTTCTGTAATATCAAATGTCTTCGATAGGCCCACGCTGTGGTACTACATGCAATATCCTAAATTAATAGCACTATGCTCTTCAGCTGAACGAGAGCTATCAGGATTCTTTTTCACACACTTCAACCACAGTCTGTCTCTTGTCCCATGACCCTCCCTCGTTCTGAAGAACTAAGCTTTGATCACCATGGCTTACACTAATAACCATGGCATTATATATGAGCCATTGCTCAAGTTTAGACACATGCAGCATCCACTTATGCCTGAAGTGTGCTCTGTTATCAGAGCGTAGCAGAGTAGCCAGGCTGCCTGTAGATGAAAACACTTCAGTGTGATCTACAAAACACTGGCCTGCAGTGAATGCTTTCCCCCTCAGGAACTCTTATCAGAACATCAGCAGCTACTCGTATCTGCTCAAGACCATGATCATCTTCAGGTTTTTACTGTGGATCAGATTAAAGATGCTGTGTAAGGATCAAAAAGACAATTAAAAATCTTTTTATCAGAAGTGGCTTACTTGTTGGCAGGTTAATAAGAGAGGAGCTCCAGTAAGCTAATGATGAGTGCCACTGCTTTTTCTCTTAATGGTGGAAGATAGACTTCATGGAAGTGATGTTCACTAGAGCTTCTGCCCACGATCGCCTCTCTTTTATGTCATAGAGGTGTTTATTCCTCTTGCATCTTGTTTTTTTTTTTTTTTTTCCCCTTTCACCTTTTTGACTCTGCATACTAGTCATTATATCCTCCCCTAAAGATGCAGCATTTGCTGAAAATGTTATTGATCTCTGTTAACTTTCCTGGACTACGCTGGCTTTAGTCAGTAGAAAGTCATAATAATGATTATGTTGTCTGTGTCCAAGTAGGACTGTTTTGTGTTTGTGTTTGTAAATGGCATTGGGCTCACAGTGATCTTTTACTGCAAACAGTGTGCTGCAGTGGTTATTTCACATGTCTGTTTGTAGCATGGTGCATGTGTAAATGCCATGGACTTGTGGCAATTCACCCCACTTCATGAGGCTGCATCGAAGAACCGTGTGGAAGTGTGTTCCCTTCTCCTCAGCCATGGAGCAGACCCTACCTTGGTAAACTGTCATGGAAAAAGTGCTGTAGACATGGCCCCCACCCCAGAACTTAAAGAGAGACTAACGTGTAAGTACACCTTTATCTTCTCTCCTAGGTCTGCTTTGGGGCCAGAGGGAACTGATTTACCATTCTCCAACAAAGACAAACAAAATCCGACAGTGTGAAGCCAGCTGTCAGTATTACAATATTGTGTGTTTTTGGATAATGTTTGGGCAGTACGCCATGGCCTTTCAGATTACAATTACTATTCTTTTACTAGAGCAATGGATTCAATGTTTATAAGGCAGAGAGTACTTCTCTCTTGGATATGTTGGTTCTAATTTGGTTCTACTTTATTCAACTCTTCCAGAGTTGTAGTGAGCGTGTTATTCTGCATTCGTTAGCAAGTCACTCAAGCTCCGACTTATGAGACTTAAGAATTGTAGTTTCAAGACACATCAACATAGCAGTTCCCACAGAGCAAAAACGGTCTATTTGTAGGCTATTTACTGTGTATAATGCTGTGTATATCGTTAAATACGGCATGATTCTTGGGAAATTGCGACATTTTATCTGTACAAGTATTTTCATAAGTACTGTATTAACTGTGGTTTTTCTGATCAACATGTACTTTTAAAATAAATGTGGCAATAACCAAATAAGCATTTTATTTATTTAGTAAAAAAGTTTTTTAAAGTCTCTTTATGTACCTACTGCTAGATTGCTGTGATCATCCACTTTTATCCAGCCTCAACATTGAAAGTTATTTGGATGCTTAAAGCTGTTGGCTTGGATTAAATGTTTACATATAGCTAGCTCTTATTGGTTCCTTGGCTGATCTGAAGTCACAATCAGCAAATTTAAAATATATATATAAAAAACATATTTAAAATATCTCTTTAGAAATTTGCGGCAAATAAGTAATGAATACTATGGAATATAGTTAGAAGATAATCATGAAAATTATTAAACATAAGCTTTACAGGATTAAAGGGAAGTAATAGTAAAAATTTCCCAGCATTTGAGAAAGCAACAAAAGGCAGTAAAAACATTATAATGTACAGGGCAGGCATATTAAACATCTAGAATTAGGGAGCTTTGGGCTAGAGGGCCATAGCCCAACCTTGCAGTTTTCTTCTCAATAAACAATTAATTTAACCAAACCATTATTTACCAGCTTTAGTAGGTGTGTTAAAATGTAAAACTGTAGCCCTCCAGGACCAGAGGCTGGCACATATGGAATAGACATAATACGTAATACGTGTGCCTCCTGCTTGGTTGGAACGAAAACCTGCACCCACAGTGGCCCTTTCTGGACAGGTTTGAGACCCCTGTTGTAAGCCTTTCTTAAACCTTTTGAAAAGGCCACAGTAGATGATGGCAGCATGGTGTTAGATTGTGTTGGGGTGTTTTGTGGCCCCATGATCTCATGTTTGTTCCCTATGCTCTCAGATGAGTTTAAGGGCCATTCCTTGCTCCAGGCGGCACGTGAGGCTGACATGGCCAAAGTGAAGAAGACCCTGGCTCTGGAGATAATTAACTTTAAGCACCCGCAGACCCATGAGACAGCACTGGTGAGCCCATCAGTCATTCTCTCTCTCTCTCTCTCTCTGCTCTTTGACATCCACAACTTGATTGACATCCACAACAGGACTTAGCTTTAATGCAAACTTGGTGATATTAGAAGCTCTTGTATTGCAGCATTGTGCAGTTGCCTCACCACATCCCAAGAGAAAGCAGGTGACAGAGCTCTTGCTGCGTAAAGGGGCCAACGTCAATGAGAAAAACAAAGAGTAAGTGCCAGTGCTCACTTTTTTTTGTTTTACAAATATTTTTGTGAAATTCACAGTTGCACTTGTGACTGACAGGCTGATGAGCCACTTCATTAGGTCCAGTACAAGTACAATATATTCTTTATAAATGTCTAAGACTCTGTCCAGCTATGTCTTTTTAATTTTTTTTGTTTATTTGTTCTTATTTCTTTTTAGTTTGTGTTGATTGTCTGCTGTTGAAAGTAATTTCTATTACATGGTATTTCTATATCTATTAGAAGTATTCTTGGCCAGCAAAGTGTTTCTGATAATAGGTGCTTTTTACTGCATTCCCCCTTTTTTGTCTGTCTTTCTGTCTCTAGTTTCATGACACCTCTGCATGTAGCAGCCGAGAGGGCTCATAACGACATCCTGGAGGTGCTGCAGAAACATGGGGCTAAGGTATGCATTTCTGTGGCTTTAGGATGACTCACATCATGGGCTGTCTTGTTTGGCTGTACTATAACTGAGAGCTAAAACACATCAGCAATGTAATCACTCACACATCCCCTCTGATCCATTACCACATCCTTAACATCTCACATAGCTCTTAGATCACTCTGCTTTATTACTGAAGCCATATTATCAGCTTCGGAAACCAATAAAGTTTGGGAGCTGCTTTTTTTCTCCTGTGTTCTACAGCCAGGAATAATAAAGTCAATCACGTTTAACCCGAATTTTGGTTTCAGTTGAAACACACACTAGCCTAAGTCACTTACCTAACCTAACTCAGCTGTAAAATCATGATCTAGAACATAAAACCACAACAAAGCCACAGAAAAAGGAAAAGGATATAAATAATTGTACACAGTACTGTAGTAACAGAAAAAAATGAGTGTAAAAACACTTTTAACAGTCCAGAATGGTGTAGGTACGCGTACTGGCGGACACCAACTCCCTCACTCATATGCCACGTTACTGCGTATTCTGCATATTCTTCAACCGCACACAGCCAAACTAGTTATGGGAGCGAGCATCGTAAACTGGAAAGGTTTAACCCGTGAACCCCCTGTAGTCATATGCATATCCAGGACACATCATATCCCTTCACACTTGTACTTGGTGCCAAATACAAATGATCAGATCATCCAAGACACATGTTAAAGGTTTCAAAGCAGGACGACAGCTTAATAAACCAAGTAGGAGAAAAAAATTGGCTGTATTTTGTGTTGCTCATAATATATTTGACGATTTATCTTTACTAAAAACTAGCATCTACTGTTTGTGTACCTATACAGCATGCCACCTTTAATTATTAGTGTAATGTTTCTCTGGAAAGAAACATGTGCCAGCAAACTATAAAGCTAAAGAGTCCTAACTAAAGGGCCATGACTGGCCTGTCTCTATAGGAATGAAAGCAATCTAAGAGGTAAATCATTCATATCTGCATCTGAGCAGCAGAGGTGGTTAAGAGACTGCCAGATCAATGAAACTCTGTCAGTGAATCCAATCAGATAAGCATGGTCTGATTGAACGGGCATGTACTGCGGAGCATCCAAGCTGCTGTGCTGTTTGGAAAAAGGATATT
>JBBIGA010000022.1:10797978-10819226 GCA_037576975.1 Alestes dentex | reverse complement strand
CTTGTAGTTATGTTCCAACTTACCCTGTTCACTTTAGATCCTCTGACAGTGTTGTATCAGCTCTTTACTGTATGTGTTTGCGTCATTACCGATTGTAAGTAGCTAGTTCATATGGCGCTGGTGGGCTATTTCTGTTCATCTTCAGAAAGATGCTATATTAGCCTATACACTGCTAATAATGGTAGTAATCCAAAGAGTAAAGTAAGGGGGCAAACTATTCATGGCTGTGCTGTTTATTCAGGCACTTTGCTCTTGTTTGAGGATTGTGTTCAGATGAACAAAACTTACTTGAGTCCTGAACCTAATGAGTATTTACAGTTTATTGTTCTAGATTTATACTAAGTATTTAGCCCCTCTAGCATCTTTTTAACATAAGCACAGTAGTATTTTCTTCCTTTATTTGTTACAGAACCATACATCATACATTACCCTTACATGTGCAAGTTTAAATGGGCATTAAACATTCTTTGAACTCCATCCTGCCGGACCTGAGTCGTGACTGACATCCTACAGCGAGTGTTGTCCTCCTGCAGCAAATCTATACAGTTTTGTGGAGCTAATCAGTGGAAAACAGTGGAGAAAACCCATTGCTTAAATAGATAAAGAAGCCAAAACTCCGAAGCTCAAGATTCAGGACAGATTCAGGACAAGGGCTGTGAGAGCTTATGCTCCGTTAAAATAAATAAATAACAGCAGTTTTGGAGTACGTTTTCTTGCTGTTAACAGAGGAATGGCAGTGGGAAGCTACTCTAAATTTCCTGTAATTTTGGTTTCATAAATTCATTTAATTTACAGAAATAAAAATACAGGGCTTTAAGAAGAACAAAACGAAAAACACGAGAACACTCGAGACGCTCCACGAGGAAAATTCTGGACTGCTTATTTTTTATACGGAAATGTGGCTGAATTAATATTTATGTTACAAAATTAGTCAATCTTATTTTCCTTAGTAATTTAGTGCTTAAATGTATGAAAATGTATATATTGCCAGGAAAAAAAGCTGTGATGTCCGGAATTATGTTTGGGCGTGGTGCTTAGAAACCCAGCACGAGGACAAGAGGGCATGGCAGACGAGGACCGGATGTCAAAAAAAAAAAAAAAAATTCTGTGTGAGCGAACAATTACTAGTTGGGTTCTCAGAAAAAATCTGCATTGGACTGAAACAGCGACTGCTGATCTGTGTTAAAGTGGTTTACTGTGTGTGTGTGTGTGTGTGTGCGCGCGTGCGCGTGTAGATATAAAGTAGATGTATGTAGATGTATGTATGTATGTGTATATATATAGAGTAGAAGCATGCAGTGGTGATTTCCTCATCTCAAAACAATTTATTGAAACAAAAACCAACAACAGTCGTGAATATACCACAACAAAAAAGGTCAATGTCCCAATAACGTGTCATGCTGTTCACAAGTCGACTTATTGGCTGCTGAGGCATGGCGTCCCACTCTTCTTGAAGGGCGGCCCTCAGATCATTGAGGTTCTGGGGTACAGAGTTACGAGCCTCTACACGTCCACTCAGCTGATCCTTTAGGTTTTCTATGGAATTCTGATCTGGAGAAAGTGCAGGCCACTCCATTCGAGGGACCCCAGTCTCCAGCAGCCGTTCCCTAATGATGCGACCTCGATGAGCTCCAGCATTGTCATCCCTGAAGATAAAATTAGGCCTGTGTTGATCATGCAGGGGCACAATGACTATATTAATGATGTTATTCAGGTAGTATGGTCTTGTCACTGTACCATTCACGAAGTGTAGGTCAGTTCTGTATTGACTAGACACACCTGCCCACACTGTAACACCACCACCACCAAAGACTCGTCCGGTGACAACAGCAGCTGATGCATATCCCTCTCCTTGACGTCTCCAACATCGTTGGCGGCCATCATTACTGCTCAACGTGAATTGACTTTCATCAGAGAACAGCACTGAGGCTCACTGGTCCCTCGTCCAACGTAAATGCTCCCTGTGCCGGGTGGTGTGATCAGGTACCCTTGCAGTTTGTCTAGCACGCAGACCACGCTGATGTAAACGGTTTCGAATGGTCTGATGTGACACTTGGGTGCCTCTCACCTCCCTTAAATGTGCCTGGAGTTGAGTGGCATTCATCATCCGGTTCCGCAGGGCACTGTTCACAATGAAGCGGTCATCAGTGTGGGATGTGGCCGAAGGACGTCCACTTCTGTGCCTATCTGTGACTCGTCCAGTCTCTGTTGCAACCTGCTCATGACACTCTGTGACACTCTGAGCTCAGTGGCCACTTCCATATGAGAACATCCTGTTTGAAGCCTTGCGAGGTACTGTTGATTAATTGGTAGGTGTCATCTTGGTCTCATAATGTCAAAATGTGAACAGTATGATGAGGAGGACTGTTTAAATACTAATTCTGATAGAACTAGGAAATGTATTGGTCAATTCGTGGATCGAACACCTGCTGTGAATTTTGCTGTTAAGCTCCTTGTCAGAGAACAGCAAGTTCATTGAACAGTTCGACATTCAAACGTTTAGGGAAGGTCACATTAAGTTCAGCTGTAAGGGTTATAGTGCATTTTAGGTTCATCCTGACATTTTACCCAAAAGCGGAGTGTCCCCAACTTTTTGTGAGTTGTGCCGTTTTAAAGAGATAATCAGTGTTATTCAGTTCACCCATCAGTGGGTTTAATGTTGTCGTGGTTTGGTTTATTCTCTTTAGGAATACCTAGAAGCTGCATAAATGCAATATTCCAATGTCTTATTATGTGTAGAAATCTCAAATAGTCAGATTAGTATCAAATCCTATTAATATTGATATTTGATCTTAACATGTAATATTTAAACTGACAAGAAAAACAAAAGACAACTTTCATGGGTGCAGAATCATTATTTATGCATTTGTTGTCTGGTCCTCTGTGGCACCATGGCTGTTAAAACCTTTTGTGCACCGTGGCAGCTATTGTTCAGCTTTTGTTCTTGTTTTTGATTTCCTCACTTGGCATTTGTGGAGGGTAGATTAACGGAGACACAGTCGCTATGGCAAAGGCTGAAAGGGAACAGTGGAACAAAGAGCAGGCTTGCGACATTACAAGCTGCTCGAACCAGACAGATACAGTTAGTTCTGCAGTTATGCCATGTTAAAACTTCTCACAATTGCCTTTTTCCCTCAGTGAAAAAGCACTGTTGGAAAAAAGAGGCAGTAAGTAGAAACACTCGTCTGCCCATGACTGCAAACCCCTAAACACTGTTTTCCAGTGAAATTGTGAATAACATAAGAAGCAGTTGGGAAGTGCAAGAGTGAAAATGTAAAAGTACAATAAAAGGGAGAAGACGGAATCCGTTCGATTAGCTGTGTGTGTGTGTGTGTCTGTCTGTCTGTCTGTCTCTTGGTGTGTCTGTCTGTGTGTCTGTGTGTGTGTGTGTAAAAGAGTGTGAATGTGAAAGCAAGTATGACAGTGTGAAGGTTTTAGTTCTGGGACTGGGCATTTCCAAGATGAGGCCTGTGGTGATGGTGTTAATTAGTGAGGGTCCTGCAGGCAGTCATCTGTTGTGAAAGTCTATGCTGAGAAGTAAGAACTCAGAAAGAAGCCAATACTTACACATGGTTCTATTAGTAATAGTACCATCTAATAATTTTTAATGCAAAAACTGTATAGTGTATTCGTAAAACAAGATAGCAGTATATCCACTAAAAAGTAATACTAAAAATGTATATAAGCAACAAAAAGCAAATGCATAAAACATTTTTAAAATAAAATAAAGAGACACGGTGGTTACGAAGGTACAGAAATAATGCATTTCCATGTTTATTTTACAGCTGGCTATAATAATCTGGAGGTGGCAGAGTATCTGCTGGAGCATGGTGCAGATGTGAATGCACAGGACAAGGGCGGCCTGATTCCCCTCCACAATGCTGCTTCTTACGGGGTGAGTGCACTGGGCCTAAAGTGTCCCAGAGAGCTACTGGGGAACATTTCCATCTGCTGACTGTACAAGTCCAACAAGGCTGCTTGTGTACACTTGTGTAAACAAACAGGAATTTCCAAAGACAGCAACAGCCTCTTAACAGAGAAGCAGATGTAGACTGAATAATCCATGCAGATGCTCCTCAGGAAGCAGTGGTGCAAGATTTCTCCTTCACACAACTTTGTTTTAGCGAAGATCACAGTTTCTATTCATTCAGCTAACATCTGAGTGTTTTGTTGAACATTGAACACGTGTGTGTGTGTGTGTGTGTGTGTGTGTGTGTGTGTGTGTGTGTGTGTGTGTGTGTGTGTGTATGCGTGAGAGAGACAGAAAGTGAGATGATGGCATTACTGTGATTCTGAGGTCCTGCCAAGAGAATTTCAGCTCATTCACTTTTAATGGGACTGTGTGACTCATGATTCTTTCAGTAGGTTTCAATTCTCTTTCCATGGGAATGCAGCCTGAGCAGCCCGCAGTCTTTGATACCATGTATTAAGCAAAGATCCAGGAAACCCCATCTAGGTGGAGATGTAAAATCTAAAGCAGAGATTGTTCTTTCCAGTGTCTGTGGAGCTTCACTCTTAAAAATACAGGTGCCAAAAGGGAACTCTAGAATGCAGTAGAAACACCATCTTGGTTCCAGTGCATGATTTCAATGCGTAATTGATTCTTTAAAAGGCTATGCTTTTTTCCATCCTTGTTTCCCACATCTGTAGCTGATGGTTAAGTAGTTTCTCTGTATTAATAAACAAACAGAAACACGGTTGACACAAAACACTAAATAGACTAATATTACACATCTGTTTTTAAATCTATTCAGCCTAAAATTCTACATAGGACTCACTATTAGCGCAAATGGCTTTTGATCATATAAGAACGGTACTTTGCCCCAATGACACTGCCCGCCCCCCAGTACCAGGATATATATCTAAATTGCTCTGTTGTAATCAACCGTGTTACACACACAGCCAAGCCTGAAAAATGTAGTATTGCTTTAAAGATTTAAAGCTATACTACATTTTTTTTATTTTTCTTCATAATCCCTTTTCCAGAGTGTGGATATAACATGGAAATGATTCTGTCTGTGCTGGCTTATGCCGTTGTTAGGTGTTTATTCCACTTGCCCTGATGGGGATGTTCTTGCATCTGTGATCATGTTGGACCATGCAGCAGCTTGCTGGTTACATAACAGAGCTGGAAAGGGACACTTCTGGGTCCATGCCCAAGCTCCTGTGGACATTCAGTGCTGTCCAGCATGCCCAGCCAGAGACAAAGCCTCTTCTGCCTCTTCCTGCTGCCTGGCGATTGCTACAGAGAGTGCCGCCCTGGGCCGGGCTGGCAGAAAACTCAATAGCCCTTGATTGGCTGCAGAAAGCTTAGGGAAGGTTTGGTGGGCAGCTGGCCCAGGCTGACCTTGCCTGGGCCTCCCTCTTTTCCCTTGGCTGTGTACGTTGAAGCTGTTAAATCTCAGTGAGCACAGCCAGCAGATCGTAGATCCACACTATTGCTGCTTCTACTGCTGACCAAGGGCCAGGACAGCCTGAGAAACACCACAGCTTGTACAGGGGGACATGCCTTCAGACCACAAATGTGTAGCTGTCTTTCTCACCCAAGTGAATTGAACTGCAGATGCTATTTGTCATATGCATGAATCTAAAAAAAGATACTGCTGATAAATCTCGTTTAGGCAGTTTTCTTTTTTAGATCATTGGCCCTTTTTAAGTCATACTCAGTGGATATCGTAATGCTATACAGGTTATTTTTTTTAACTTCAGTGAGTTCTAAAGAAGCCAGAGTGAAAGAATGAAATGTTTGGGTGCGCTGCTGACAGAAGTAGAAAGCATTTTAGAAAATGAGCAAAGTCCTGAGGACCAGGATGTTGACATAATAATAATTTCACATCCACACATATCAAATGTAAACCTCTCCAACTTTGGTGCTTTAAATAATCTAACCATAGGAGCAGTGATGTGGCTGTGCAGTAACTCCTTATCTATGTCTAAAGAAGTGTCTTCAAGTGATTGGAGGTCTGTATTAGCTGGAAATAGGAAGCATTGTCATAGTAACAAAGGATGTTTAAGGTGATGATATTGAGTGTCTACATCAGTCCTTAGAAAGTTCTGTTCAGTTTTAGCCAATGAGAAATTATCACACTGGATCATACGAGTATATTTGTGTCTTTGACTATTTCTGTTGTGAGGCAGATTTAGAGACTATTTGAGCTCATGATAAAAAATCTTCTCTGACATGGGCAAATTAAATCTCTTTTCCTTATTTTAAAGGAACCATAGTTGGATAGAGATCCTCCATCACAATGTATTCCCATTTCTTCCCATTACCAACATAGCCTACTCTCTGCAGAGAATTCTAAGCTTTTCTCTTAGTTCTTGTGCATTGTATCCAGTTGTTCTTGTATACAACCGTCTGTCCAGATTTCAAACACTGCACCTCTGCTATAGACCTTCATCGCAGGGTTTGTTAAATTAGATAGATGCGTTTAAGTTCCTGCATGCTTGGTCATGGTTCTGAGTCATCACACTAACCCAGCTGACTGGAATTTGGGGGTCAGATATGCTTAGAAACAGTATCTTTTAGTGAAGAATTTCCAGAAACGGTTTTTGTGACCAGCTTTTATAAACAGCAGGTTGTATTGACATTATCACTCCTCACTCCTTGTTTCCCCTCAGCATGTTGACATAGCAGCACTTCTGATTAAATACAATACCTGTGTGAATGCTACGGATAAGTGGGCATTCACCCCTCTGCACGAAGCAGCACAGAAGGGCCGCACTCAGCTGTGTGCGCTACTGCTGGCCCATGGAGCTGACCCTACCATGAAGAACCAAGAGGGCCAAACCCCGCTTGACCTTGCTACGGTAGTACACTCATACACACACCTTTTCACAAACACAAATTTGGGCTCACTAGCAGACGTACTGTGAGCCTGTATCAAGAATGTTGCTCTGCCAGTAGAAATGAGACGAGAGCATGAAAGCATTACACACCTGAAGTTTGCCAGTGAATTGTGGGTAACATTGTCAATAGTTGATGACTTGTTGGGCTTGTTGACACCATCCGTTATTTTTCTTTTGTTCAAGCTGTATCAAATTGTAAAGTTATCACACGTAGAGTTACTTAGCTGATTTCTAATACTGTGACACATTGTGTCTCAAAATGTGTCTAGAAATCCAAGGCTATCTTTCTACACTAAGTACAGAAACAATTCATGCTTCAAGCTAACTGCATTAGTCATATAGCTCCAGTACAAAACTAAAGAAGCACATCCAAGGGCATCTGTGTGAAGTTTAATTTTTTTGTTTTGCCTGTTTTTTACATAGAGAATGAGTGTTTTAACAATAATTAATCTATAATAAAAAAAAACTAGCCATTCATACTCAGAAATTGAGATTGACTTATTCCTGCTTTATGTGTAGGCTGATGATATCCGAGCGTTGCTGATTGATGCCATGCCCCCTGACGCCCTTCCCAGCTGCTTTAAGCCTCAGGCCACAGTGGTCAGTGCTGCAGTCATCTCCCCTGCGTCTACACCCTCCTGCTTGTCAGCTGCCAGTAGCATTGATAACCTGGCCGGACCTCTGGCTGAGCTGACTGTGACTGGAGCCTCGGGGCCTGCTGATGGGGCCGCTGGAACTGAGAGAAAAGAAGGAGAGAGTGAGTAGATCTGAAACAGATGATAACAAATGAGTTGACATGCCTAGATTTAGAATGATTTTGTGTCTGGGGGTGTTTTCACACTTGGAGAATTTCAGATTTTCAAGTAGATTCAGAGCCCTTTATCATGAAGGATAAGGGGCTCCGCTGTTAAGTCTGTGTGATATGGTGAAGAGACAACAGCGCTGGCATATTAAACCCAGGAGAGCCCATGTATTAGTGATTTTACTGTGGTTAAAGCATGATAGATGCAACACAACACTGAACCTTCACTTTTGTTACGTCTTTGTAATGCACTGCCTTGAGTGGTTAGTTGCTTGTAGAAAATGGGAGGTGATATACAAAAATTCAGAAAGTTCAGTAAACCAAACATGAACAGTGGTAGGAATCAGGTAATGGTGCTTAAAAGCTGCAAATCTGTCTCAGCCCATCAGATCTGTTATGGTTTTATAAAGTGAATTGGCCCAACACTTCCGATAATTGTGTGGTAAAGGAGTTGGGGTGTGAAAAAGTGGTCTGAGATCTCAATGCTGCTGAAGAGAAACTGAATAAGAATAGAATCCCTTTAAAGTTCACACTGTGAAAACAAAAGGCTTTGAGACTTCCTTTTAGATTTACATTTGTAATGTTCACATACAATTTAATGCAGTCAAATAATGAACAATTATCTGCAAAGTAGAGCGCTTTGAATGGATTCTTGGAATGCTTAAATATTCATGTGAAAGTTATAATTCAAAAATTGTCTGTTTATTCCAAATGATTGCAGAAGGTTAAAAAATGAACATGAATGTGCAAAGAGGAATATTGTTGTTATACAAATTCTCACAAATATCGAATCAGCTTTGGAATTTGACTTGCTTTATTCTTAATCAGGGCATTGTTTCTTGTTTCAGTTGCTATCCTGGACATGAACATCAGCCAGTTCCTGAAGAGTCTGGGACTGGAGCATTTGCGAGATATTTTTGAGCGGGAACAGGTGACAGCACTACACTGTATAAAAAGTTGCTGCTTTCCTTCACTCTGTACTACTAATGCCAGATTGCTGGTTGCAATGCAAAAAGCAGCTGAGTGTCATTTTCTGCAGAAAGATCTGAGCCCTCTCTTCAAAGCTATGCAAATGTAATAATGTCACTTGCCTTGCCACCATCATCTTTCAATATGATCTGTCACTTCCATCCAGCACCTTTCATAACTAGCCACTGTGACATTGCATGCAGGTCTCATTCATGCTGCAGCAGTGCTCTGTATCCCCTTTGAGTGCTTTCAACTATTTGTGTGTATGTGAAAGAGAGAGAGAGCAGGATATGGATTGATTGATTGATCCAGCAATGAAGCCGTGTATTTCACAGACACAGGGCTTTCTATCTGTAATCCGAACTCTCTCTTTCTCTGTGTCGGGGGACGGGTGGTATCGTGTTTGTCACGCTGGGCCATTTTGGCCTCTCATTTACACATAGATGAACAGAAAAAGGACCCTTCAGTGACCCGGCTGAGAGCACTATGTTTAGAAAGGAGCGGAAAACGGTCTTGATTGCACAGTTTCTTTTTGATGTGCACACATTCTGCTCTCAGGTGCAGACCTAGAGGGCAAGACCTATAGGGCAAGAGACCTTGAGCGTGGATAGACAGACTCATGCAATATGCAGTCTGTACTTCTGTTGCATCCAGCATATCAGTTATACCTGTTTTTTTTGTAGATTACCTAATTTGCATGTCTACAGTGGTTAAATTTTCATAACAATCATAATGCATTGTAATTACAATTTAAATTGAAATAATAATAAATAAATGCATTTTATTCCTATCTTTCTTCCTGCTATATTTGCCATACTTACCTGAAAATAATCATTGATTGGTTCTCACCTGTATATGCATATTGGGTGTTGATGAGCTAGACACTTTTTATACTCGCTTTTTTATTTATGTGTCTCTCTCCCACTTCTCATCAGACTGTCTCAGAGAATTATGGGTAATGGAGTCTTTTAGCAGGAGATATCCCACTTCCTACATTTTTATGAATGTCTTTCTTTCTTGCTCTCGGTCTGTCCTCTCCTACCCCCTCCTTCTTTCTTTCTGGCTTTTTCACAATCCCACCCTTTTACTCTCCTATTGTGATAGTGAGAGGTCATTAATAGGTTACATAAAAAGTTGTGGTTCATGGAGTCATCAGAGAGAACTCAACTGATTAGTCTCTGGTCATTGCTCAGGCATTTCTTTCACACCCTACACTGTCTTGGCCTGATCTGTGGCTTACTGTGTGTTATGTTGTGCTCGAAGGGACTCCTCCCTGCTGCTCCTGGAAGCACAGCATGTACATTTGTCTCTCCTTGCCTTCGTTGGACTAACAGCTGCATCTCTCCACATCCCTTTGAACCTCCTCTTATCTTTTTTTCAAGAGACAGGCGGCTACGGAATTGTCATTCGTGACTCTCAGCAGGGCGGAATCTCAGATGTCTGTAACCATCATGTCTTCGTTTTGTGTCTCAGTGGGGCCTGTGTGCCTGTTGATTGTAGAGTACACTGTTTGGTGACAGAGACTGAGAGGCAGTGAGAAGTAGAGAGAGGACAGCAGCTCCTGGTCTAATAGCCTGTGGCAAGCCTATCATGGCTATGTTGTATAAGTAGGCCATTGAAATTGGGAGTGTGCGAGATGATGGTGACTGACAGAGGAAGACGCTGAGCGAATAGTAAAACTGCAGGGTTCTACTTCACCTCCCCTTGTTGCCCCCACCTCCTTCTGCCATATCTGCCACGAGCTCAGCATCTCTCCCCCTGGAAATGCCTGTAGGATCACAGCTCCTTCTCTTTCTTACTGTTGCATACATTACCATTAAATCATCATCTGTGTGTGTGTGTGCTAGGAATTTTTGTATAGATGTAGCCATGATTAAAGAGTGCCTTCTGAGTCACACATTTTAATCCTCATCCAAGCCTTTTGTGATTTACTGTGTTTATCATCTTAGTAGGAGGGATATTCTGTATTTAAACAGGCCGGAGCAACGGTCTTAGGTTTGGATTTCTGTGATTTTAGTGCACAGTCACATCCAAAGTGCCCTTTTCTTTACTTAGTCACATTTTCCCTACTTCTCCCACTTCAGTTTCTTGAATTATTGTTATCAAGTTCCTGTTGGACACTGCTTGCCTTTCTGTAATTGGTGCTCTGTGAAATACACTCCTGTATCTCTGTGTATAATTTGCTCCCCTTTGTTGTGTAGATTACCTTGGATGTTCTGGCTGACATGGGCCATGAAGAGCTGAAGGAAATTGGCATCAACGCATACGGTCACCGCCATAAGCTCATCAAAGGCATCGAGAGACTGCTGGGCGGTCAACAAGGTGCGTGTGAAACCATTTTGGCTTTAGTTTCTCTAGTTTAGGGCTGGGCAAAATCCGAAACGGAGTTAACAGTTTTATTAACATTTTTCATTAGTGTTCTTGTTTAAAAAATACAATTTCAGATGACTTAGTCACTCATGCATTGCTCTGTATGTTAACAGTCCTTGGTCAATAACTGTAGAGAGAATTTCTTGTCAGTCATCAACAATATGATTAGATAGCCCATCCATTCATCAGTGTAATAACAAAAGAAACTGACACTCGCGGGTTTGTGTGTGTGTGTGTGTGTGTGTGTGTGTGTGTGTGTGTGTGTAACATGGCAGGGGCCAACCCATACCTGACATTCCATTGTGCGAGTCAGGGCACAGTCCTGATTGACCTGGCCTCTGACGACAAAGAGTTTCAGTCTGTGGAGGAGGAGGTAAGTGGAGAGAAGATCTGTTACTGAATACTGTTAAAATTCTAGGCAGAAACAGCTTTACAACATGAATGAGCAGAGCACAAATTAATATAGAATAAAATGTTATTAAACTGGTTCCAATACAAAAGATAAAAGTCTGCTTTCACTCAAATACTCATTTTTTTCATACATTTTTTTAGTCTGTACATGTTGCGAGATAGGTTCATGAGACAAAAACAAATTGGCTTCGCCCCAGCTAGCACTGAGAGTATTTACAGTGCAACGTGCATCATCTATTTTCCCAACCAGGTGAGGAAAAAATGTAGGAAAAATATCAGTTAGGCTACTCTCTCCGCCTCTATAACCACATAAATGTACATATCCATTTACGAATACATGTTCATATTCCACATTACTATGATTTTTTCAATTGAAAAGTTCCCGTATTTTGTCACACAGCAGCATGTAAAACAGAAGCGTCAAAATTTACTAAGTGGTAGCAATGTCCACATAACTGAACATAAATAAGCATTATACTATAAACCCCTTCCAATCCATGGTTCAGATTTTTTTTTGTTGTTGCTTTTGTTCCTGGCAATATATAATTTTTCTTGCGTTTTAGTGCAAAATTGTTAAGAAAATATTTAGGGTTTACTCTATAAAAATAGGCATTTTTTGGCGTTTTTTTATACCACATCACAAATTCGCAATTCGTGGGTGCTCTTGGAACGTAACCCCTGTGAATGGCCAGGCTAATGTCAGAATCAGAATCAGAAAACTTTATTTATCCCGGAGGAAATTGTCTGGGTGTGAGTGCCACTGACAGCCTGGGACAGTCACAAAATTCACACACTTCTGCTTCAAACACCTTGTTAAATGGCTGTAATACATCAGCATTTTGATTTTTAACAGTTACAACTAAGCCTTTTGAAAACTGTTTGTGCATATATATGTGAATGTATATGTACATTGCAGCTGCAAAGCACGATCAGAGAGCACAGGGACGGAGGCAATGCAGGTGGAGTTTTCAGCAGGTATAACATCTTGAAGGTAAGCACTAAACAGGATCATAAAAATTAAGCATTCAAATTAAACACGTCATTCAGCTCTGGTTATTTGAGTTTTTCTGGGTTGTGGCAATTACTATGGGTAGTTTTGTGTCTAAGAAATCTAGATGAATGAGTGTGTATGTGTGATTTCAGATCCAGAAGGTGGTAAATAAGAAGCTCAGAGAGAGATATGCACACAGGCAGAAGGAGATTGCTGATGAGAACCATAATCACCATAACGAGAGAATGTTATTCCATGGTACTGACTTACACTCCTAAAGCCAAGCAATTTACACTGTCTAAATGTTCTTTCTTTGTACTCATTAACCTTAGGACATCTAGAGTTATTGCTGTTTTGCTGTGTTTTTAAAAAAATCATTATGTAATCATTTACATGCTTAAAACGTTTTGGCAAGATAAAAATCTTAGTGACTTTTCTGGTCAGCAGACCTTTTTCTGAAAACAATTTGATCCTCTTTCTTTATGCAGGGTCCCCCTTCATTAATGCAATCATTCACAAAGGCTTTGATGAGAGACATGCCTATATAGGGGGTATGTTCGGAGCAGGGATCTACTTTGCTGAGAACTCATCCAAAAGCAACCAGTATGTTTACGGCATTGGTGGTGGCACTGGCTGCCCCACACACAAGGACCGCTCCTGCTACATCTGCCACAGGTACAGTTCCACAACATACAGATCTGCAGTTGTGCTCAGACCGACAGCTCATTCAAATGACCAGGTGATGGTGCTGTGACTCACACTGTGTGCTGGCTGCTGCTGTTGTGCAGGCAGATGCTGTTCTGTCGAGTGACCCTGGGCAAGTCCTTTCTACAGTTCAGTGCCATGAAAATGGCCCATGCTCCTCCAGGGCACCACTCGGTCATTGGCCGTCCCAGCGTCAACGGGCTGGCATATGCAGAATACGTCATCTACAGAGGGGAACAGGTGAGAAGGCAGCAATATATTCAGCAAGTTACACTCAAAGCCAAAGTTTTAGAAGGAGATACTGATTAAAAAATTAACTTTTATTGTACTTTTTATCATGGCACAAAAGGGTTTGACTTTATATCTGCAATAGTAAAATATTTATCTGACTGTTAACCCCTTTGAACCATAGGCAGAATATTCAGTTACTAATCTTAAGTCTTTAATAAATAAGAACTATGATTTGTGTTGTATCTGCTATGAAATGTGGTTGGGAGAGTGAAGAACTACATACAATTCATACAATTTTACCAATCTTATCATATTTGTTACTTGAATCAATATGTAATTAAATGCAAACTAGTATTAAATATTTAAACCAGCCAGTCTAAAAGACTTATAACTGATGACCACCAAGACCTCTCATATAAGGTGTTATGTTAGTTCATACTCCTACAAACTGGAACTTTTTGGAAAAACAGTCTTTATCCCTCTACATGGGATAATACAATATTGGCAAAATATTTATAAAAAACCACTACTCGCTTTAACCTTATTTAGTCCTGAGGTCAAAATTGTGAGCCACAAGTGATCAATATGATAGGGAACTATTTGTCTTGCTTTTTATCTAACATTGTCTCATAACTAACAAAAAAGAGGATATTACGTATTTGTCAAAGTCACTTTTTTTCCTACTTCTTTCCCTTTGTGGTTTTGTCCAGGCCTACCCAGAGTACCTCATCACATACCAGATAGTAAAACCGGAGAGCACAGCGCAGCCCCCTGCAGCAGCCGAGCAGAAGTCTTAGTGGCCCCCTGGCCTCACCTGTCTGCTGTGACCTCCTGCACACTGCTCAGACTGTTACTCAAACACTTCACACACATTATGGCCTTCAGCACCCTCTTCAGCTTCAACACTTCCACTTGCCTTCCCCATAGACTTGTCATTCTTGCACTGCCTTGTTTAGTTGTCAGTGCCCCCCCCCCGGTTTTCCCCACAGTGTTTACCTGGAAAAGTTGCCTTGGCCATCTACAGTCTAACCTGGCACTCCTCTGTTGACAGATGGGCTGAGAGTGGTGTGTGGTCAGAGGTCAGGGTGGTAAGCATGACATTCAGGGGGACTGTTCTAAATCATGTGTGAAAGAAAAGACAACAAGTGACCTCTTTTCCACCCCCTTACATTTTAAAACTGTTTTAATCTGCTCCCCCAACAAGCATTACAGTTCATGTAGCTTTTCTTTGAACTCTTGAATCGTGATTTGTTCTTGGTGTTTTGAATTATTTTGAAGTTAACTTACACTATGACATGGTCCACATCACCGTTACACTCCAATTTTGACTTTATTTCACTTCATAATGTTCCGTGAAGCCACTTGGCTGCTCTTGTTGTGACCTTTTTAATTATTTAACAAATTGTTATGAAAGAAAGCCTTAGAAAGGTTTCTCAGTGAGCATGGAAGGTGGACACACATGGAAACCTGCGCTATGAAAAAAGCCTTTAAAAGCAAAACATTAACACATTTGGTTGTGCACAGGAAGAAGCTGGTCAGAATTTTCAACCCTTACTGTAGCTTAATCATAAATCACAACTTTTTAAAGACTTGCACTTTTAGACAGGATTTAAATTATTCTAAAGAAACTGATAATGACATTGAATACAGTATGTCCTGTAATGTACTGATAATGTAATAGACAATGCCTTGGTGAAGCCCTCCGTACTGTTTACCAATGAAAGTGGGTTCATTAGGACTGTAAATGAGTTGTAACTTGCTTTGCTTTCATACCTTTCCTATGTGACTGATTCTGTATGGCTCACTATCATTATTTTGCTTATTCTGTGTTTTGGCTAACGTACAGAGCAGTTTTTCTTGTTCATTCCACTGTAATCTCTTGTAGAGATTCTATAACTCTCAGACACAGTAATTCCTTTCCTTGTGTCAAACACTACTGACTTATCAACAGCTTGCACATTCTCAGATTAGGTAAGTATGTTGAATGGAAAAGGCGTTCAGACTTTTCTGTGCCTCTCATGAGTTTTGTGTGAGTGTGGAGTACTGTCACAAATGATATACCCTCTCTGGTTTGGTGACCCACTGTCATGGGAATTTGTTTTAATGATCCACCGAGGGCACAAATGTTCTTTGCACCTCTCGCCATGAAGCACACAGTCCAATAGTCATAACTTCAGCCTGACCATTTCTGTTTTCTCACTTATCTAATGATTTCCTTTTTTTGGTGTACCTTAACCAGATTCAGCAATGGGCTATTTACCACAGGCTGTCTGCAGGCTTAAAGAAAAAACAAATCATGTAAACCAGTCTTAATAAAGTACATATGTCATATATTTTCACTGTACTGTGCTTTACATGCACCCCCCACACACACACTGTTCTTGTTCTGAGAGTTGCTTTCTCTGTTGTTCTTTGGAAATGGCTATTCTGATGAAGCTGATCTGACTTCAGATCAGGTGGGTTGTTTTGACCAGTAGCAGCACAGTTGATTTTGCAACTGACTTCCTTTGAGCTGAGTGGGCTGGATTGTTCACAGGTTAGAGTTGATTAATCACTGGGAGGGGGGTGTTATACTGTGGCAGATGGATATGCTAACACTCACCTTTACGTCTTTGCAGGAAGCTTAGTAATTTGATCTGTACAGTTAGTCTGACATGTATATTCTTCATTGTTATTTTAAATTAGACATTTAGAATGAAAGTATGCTTTGCCTTTGAGTTGCAATTGCAAACGTGCTGCACAAGGGGGCATTGGCGGCTCCCTTTTCCTGGCTAAAGTCATAACTTCTGACAGAAGAAGGTGGGTGTTGTGGTAATGATACTATGCAGTTAATTGTTGAGAATTACCCTTTTAAATCTCGAGTATTTCAAAGGTCTCAGAAAGAACACCAGATATTCATTAAAGAACATTGGTTTATTTAACAATGGAAATCAAGGAATAAATAAACAAAATGGTAAGGTTTAAAAATTTAACCCTTCAGTATGATATCGCCATGGGCAGTCACTAACGTCAGTTGACAACATACAGTAAAAAGTATTGCATTCATCAGTGATTGGTGACAGATCATGTCATTTACATACACCAAGTAAAGCTCTAATGGATGTAACAAATGCACACTAAATCGGCTAGTCAGCTGTGTCTCTACTCCAACCATGTGCAAAACAAAACAACTCATAATACAATATTGCATCACTTAAAAGTGCTCTATAAAAGGTGCCCACATTCATCAGGGAAGAATGAAGTGGAAGGGGAAGTATCTTAACCCCAACTGAATGTTTAAATCAGCTTGTCAAGGTGACCTGAAAAAAAAAGATTCTTCTACAGAGCTGCATCTTGGCATTAAGTGGGAAAACTGCAAAGCAAACAGACTCACAGAAAGGCCACAAAAAGTGGGTCTCTCAATCTTCACTTCAATTTTCCATATATTTTCTCCAGTGTAGTTGTATATCAAGGTGGCTCAGTGTGTCTGGTTCTCGGTAACTAGTGTGTTGCAGTAGCTAACGGAATCATTCTTACATAAGTAAGGTTACAGTGGTTAGACAAGTCACCTATCAAAACATGCTCTCCACAGAGCAGCTGTACCATAATAATCTAACAAATGAGAACATTCCATACAGAAGAATTCCACAGTCATTATATGTAAGGCATACAGCAGAAATAATGGCTGAGTCTGCTATACTGTACAAATGAGTAATCAAATCCAAAATCAAATTCTCTTAAAAAGCGCAACCATACAATGTGACGGATGTTAAAACACAACAGTGCTTTGGTGGCAACTGGGAAGAGGCATGGAAAAGTTATTGCTCTATTTTCGTGAGAGAAACAGAACTTGCGAGAAAAGGTCTGTATTGCAGATTGAAATGCTTTTGTCGCCTTGCAGCAGTTGCCCGACAGTCTGCTATATGATCCTACAGGTGAAGGCAATGTGCAGGACAGTTGCCCAGAGGAGCCTGCCAATGTCCTGTACCTTCTTTGTGCAAGGCACTGAGCAAAAATAAAAACCTTAAATGAACACATATACTGTCCCAGAACTCCAGTAGGTCTGTCTCTGCTGAAGGAGCTCAGTCTTTGTCAGTCTTCTTTCCGGTTTGGGGGAGGGGGAAGATGAATGGAAAGCCCAGAGAGTCTTGTCGCATTTGAAGGGCCTCCTGCTCTCTGTCAGGAAGACAGAGAGGAAAAAAAGATGGGGAAAAAGGAAGGTAAAAGAACAAGTATTGTCACCCCCATTTCTCTCCTCCAACTCAGCACTCCCAACAGAGCAGGGCTTTGGAAGAAGCCTCAGGTAAATTAACAGAGATGCACTGCTCCCATACAAAGTTTGACCATACCTCTCTTATCTTTCTTCTAATGTTCTAGTCAAGTTCAGCATTCATTGCCAGTGAAAGGACAACCACTCTACCTTATATCAGTCACGCGAAGGAACCTTTTTCGTTTAGACATAAAACCACCCACGGTCTACTTAAGTCCTCTTATTGACCCAACCGTAATTGCCATCGAGACAGACCCCCACCACCCCACGTTCACTGATCCTTTATGATGCTGGTAAACAAGGCCTTGGCGTAGCTCTCCTCATACACAGTCTGGAGGTCTTGCTGGCCAGAGCTTTTTATCAGCAGCTGGGTGAGGTGGTAATGGGACTCTGTAGGTATGACAGGCTGCTGGACTGTCCGTGTGGGACTACGGACACGGGGAAGCTGAAGATGTAGGGCGAGTTTGGTGAGGAGGAAGACTTTGGCCCCAGGGTGGCTGAGGGACTGGCGGCCTCCACGGAGCACGAGGTGGCCAGCACCTGTGATTCGAACTGCAGCAACTGACCCATGAAGCTGAAGTTTGGTGAGATGATGCTGCGCCGCTGCTTGACAAATTCAAAGGCTTCTTCCAGACGCACACGTTTCTTCTTCATCAGATAGGCCAAACAGATTGTGGCAGAGCGAGAGATGCCCGCCTGACAGTGCACCAGCACCCGCCCATTTGAGTCTTTCACAGAGTCTGAAAGAGATTAAATATACGGTTAGATATAGGGTACAAACAAAGTGACCAATCAAGAAAATGTCCAATGTTCTTAACTCGAATATTTATTTGGTGCAGTAGAAATGTTCATTTTGAAAAGAAAATATGTTAGAAAGATAAGGTTTTTGAGCATGATATAATATTGCCAATGTCCTGAGAAAATGAATAATCCTTTTTTTCCTTCATTTTTCCATTAGCAGATATTAACAGGTCTGATGTACCACATCCCATGACCACATTCTGACTTCTCTTAATGCCTTAGAATTAAACAGGTTGTTTGTTACCATGCCTTTTTAGACTGCCATGTAAATCAGTTTTGAACTGGTTACTTGTCATGTGTTGTACATTATTAATAAATAAATCCAGACCAAAACAGTCCTTTTACCCATTACATGAATATGCGGGGCTAAACTGCCAAACAGATACAGTGACGTCACAAAACCAAATCAATTCAAAACATTCTGTTTTTGCAGCTTACTTTTCATTTGTGAACTGTATCAATTGGGGGTGAATGTTGTGTTTTGAAACTTCAATAGCATTTGCATATTAAACTGATTTTTAAAAGGGGTAAATAGGTGCTCAGTGATTTAAGTCAGAAATGTTCATGTTGTAAAGATGTCATTTTAGAGCCATTAGGTTTGATCATGACAGTAACAAATCTACTGTATTAATAGATCTTGACACCAATCAAGAGAATTTCTGACATGAGCCGTTAGACGGAATCATTTCCTTTAAAGATGACCATGTATCTATTAGCATGACTACTAATCATTGTGAAGTGCTAAATGATTCACCAGAAGTACACCATCAGAGCTTTTCAGCACCATTAAGGCTAAAAACTACCTGTGGAGGCGTTCACACCTTCCACCCCACTGTAACATGTAAACACTGATGTCCTGCCATTACTAACGAGCTGACAATTAAAGGGGAAGTGAGAACAGATGACAATAGAGGACGTGTCTATATTCTTCCCAAAACACAAGTACCCATCACACATTCTTCAGCTCACAGATATTCAAATCAGCTGTACCTCAGATTTCACCCATGCATGTATAAAAACATGAAAGCACAAAACACATTAAAACACACACACACACACACACACATTCGAAGTAACCAAGTACCCTCGAATGGTGGATGAGTCAGACTCTGGTCCCTTAGCTGCACACTCTGACGTATGCATACCCTTCACGTACCCCCCAACTCTCACACACACACACACACACACACCTAGGAAAGCTCTCTAATGCAGCAAGCCCACTTTAGGATGCTGTTTTACTGCAGATGATGTGCGGCACAAAATCTCAGGAATCCCCCACCCATGCTCTTGGAAACCCCTACCTGAGGGGGACCCACCATCCTGAAGTAACAGCAAAATGCTTCTACAGCACAGTGTGCAGGTCTGATCTGCTTATATTATATGGGAGAATGTTAAGCTCTACCCAGGTCTAAATATTGCACCAGCCTCTCCAATGCGTTACCTATAAGTGGCCAGCAAAGGCGTGCACACCTAGTGGAAATGGATGATAGATTTAAACAGCGCGTGTGAGAGGCATAAACAGGAGTTTATGCATTCTGTGATGCAGATGACTCTGTTAATCACTCAAACACTAAACTATTCAACAATGAAGGGCAGCAATACACCGTGAGACTAATTTACAACTAATTCAACATTGTGCCCTAGTCCGTTCCTGCCCTATTCATTTGCAATTGAGAAAACATTTAAGAAATTCCAGTTTCCAGCCTGGAAAAGGAAGTTTATTAAATTAGATTAAAAGCAAGTAAGGAACATACCTATGAATTCAATGGCTTCGATGAACCATGAGCTGATATCTTCTTTATGGTTGTCCTCCACTGGGATGCATTTGTATTGGTAAACCCCTTCAAAGTGGTTGGGGCAGTTTGAAGACACATTTAGTAAAGCAGAAATCCCCATCGCATCCAACATGTCCTTTTTAGAGGCATGGAGGGCACTGCCAAGGAATAGGAAGGGTAAGATCTCCACCGGTCTACCCTGTAATAAAACAAAAAAATATTTAAACATCTGCACACTCTTCTCAGTGTAAATTAGTTAGTAGTTCTGATGACATTTGGTTATCTTACAGAAAAAGTTACATTTGATTTGTGACTTTAAACAGATGAAAAAATGAAAAAAGAGAAAAATTAGGAAATTCCAGTATGGTTTCAGGATGTCAGAAGCCAAAGGTTTATCGATGGCTAATAATGAGCATAGATTGCTGAAACTGCTGAACCTTATACTCATACATGTCTTTAATAACTAACAAATATACTCTGTTAATTTGAAATATAATTTTAGCCACATTTTTCCTCATGAATATTATTTATATAAACTGCTATGTGACCTTATTTTAATTAAAGGTACTCCTTCTAAATCTAAACAATCTTACACTCTGCTTTAAATCTTAAGAAAATATCTAATTCATTTAGTCTAACTTAATCAGGGGTTGTATTTCTTAATGACATGTAAACATAGGGATGATTTATAGCTGAAAACATGTCATATCATGTCTATAGCGCCGGAACTGGAAATGGTCTATTGATGTAGTCAGGTGTTATGTCACTGCTGGCTGCATTTAAACAGCACTGGCAGGAAATGGTCGATGAGTAAAAGAGTAGGGTGAAAGGATATCAGCCGGAGGGGGGGCAGTCTGACAGTAATCAACACACCATTTGCCATTACACACAAGCCATGAAGATTGTCTTCAAAACCGTGCCTGTATTCTCCTACCTGATCATGTTGGGGAGTCCCGCATGAGGTGCAGCTGGCCCCTGAGCTGGTCTGTGTGCTGGAGACAGCACTGGGCATGGGGAGCGCCCTGCTCTTTAAACAGTAGTCTGGATACTGGGAGCAGAATCTATCATAGCCGCCTGTAGGAAAACAGCATTCAA
>JBBIGA010000022.1:10766865-10786251 GCA_037576975.1 Alestes dentex | reverse complement strand
CGAAAGAATCCACTCCACTTAATCGATAGAAGAACACACACACCACTGGAAATCCGAGCAGCCTGTCTGTGCACTGAAGATTCACTTCACTTGCATGCGGTGAGTTGGAGGTAAACCCGAGCGGATTTCCAGTGGTGTGTATGTTTCTCCTATCGATTACGTGGAGCGGATTCTATCGCGAAAGATTCAAGAGTCAAGATTCAAGATAAAACCGGGGGTTCCAAACAACCCACCCCCTAAAAGGACGAGACTTTGCAGCACGCAGCAACCCCGCCCCCACCTAAACCCCGCCCACGCGCAAACCCCGCCCCCACGCGTAGACCTCACATTAAAAATGCTTCTGACGCCCCTGATTTACTTGTTGAGTTAATTTAATGTACTGGGAATTTGAAATACATTTTCAGCAAACTCAGCAAAAAAAAATAAAAAATGTGTGCAAAATTACCATTAGCAGAAAAACACCACACTGAAGAGTGTTCTTTATTATTAAAAAGCACCCTATTTGACTAGGGTGTTCAAACATCAGAATACTACTGTATGCATGTGAAGGGCACTTAACAATAAATTCTAGGTATTTATAGATATTAATGCTGCAAACTGCAGCTGGAGTCATTATAAAAGACATTGCAGTTGGTAGTAGCAGTCATAGTGAAAGGTAATGAATTTTTCAGAAAAGATAGCATTAAAAAACACTACAGAGCAGTAACAAAGACGTCCCTATCAGTACAACTAGTTCAATCATTTGCAAATGCAATGCCCACTATGACTAATTGTCCCTAATTATTTCCATTCAGTTTATTATTCTTGTAGAAACAGAGGTTACATCTATGACCTCAAGACCACTGTGGAAGCATCACATGAAGCTTTTTGTCTGCAAATTGGATGAGGGCATCACATGTCATAAAAGGAAACATGAATGAAGGGATGTACCAGGGTATGTTAGCGAACAATTTAATCTCATCAGCCAAGAAACTAAATCTCAAGATGGACATATCCAAGGACCCCAATATATTCAACCAAAATATTGCTAGTTGTCTAAAAAAAAGAGCTTACATACTGTTTACCATGAATTTATATGATTTAAGAGCCTTCCTTCTGAAAAGTGAAAATGGGTGTAAATCATGATAAAGAATGTGGTGCCAGGTTAAATATTTAAGTTCAGCACTAGCACTCCCTCATTCCCCACATGTTCATGCTTGATTGTATTTTGTCTTCTGATGATTAGTCCTTCAGTCATGCTGTCTCTCTCACTGCGAAATCTGTTCTAAGGAGTGTCATGCACTCCCCATGAAGTCACGCAGTTTGTTCCTGCAATAAGACAGCATGGTCCACTCCGATCCCAAAACATGACTCACCTGTTTCATTGGAAGGAGAAGGAAATGTGTGACAAAGAACACAACCATGCTGACTCTTAAAACAAGTCATGGCCCATTGCAAAGCTCACAAGTGAACAAGAATGAGAATAAACAGGACACTTCTATAATAAAGCCCTCACTCATTATCAGGACTTGCTGTTTTGCGCCGCAAGCGTTCACAGTAACTACATTAAGGATAAGGGAGCAGGAAAGGAAATGTTTGTCCTGAAACCTAAGGGCAACCCACACAAATTTTGATGAAATGTCCATGGCCAGAGGTAAATAAAAAACAACCTGCACTGTGCCATGTGGTGGTGTTAGTAATTCTTTCCTATCAGCTTTGCTTTCAGTGGAAGAGGGTCTTCTTGTTCCTTGCAAGAGCTCAGACATGTTTGAGAACTATTTTCTCAGAAGATGAGACTATGTTAAATATGAAACCAAAACTTCTCTGTGTATTGTGTCGTATTTATGGATAAGCACCGTTTATATGTTTATATGATATGTTTCTGGCAGTGCCTTAGTTCAAAGGCTACATTAGAATCCTTGTGCTTGCTCAAAGTTAAGTGGACAGCCCATAAGAATGGGCAATATGATGATATTCATCATTACCATGATAAAATGTGACTAATAAGCTTTTCTGTTCAGATCATAGATACCACCAATACTTAGAGAACACTGACAAGCTGCATGTTTCATCAGTTCCAACTTTTCAACCGGGGCTTCCAAACACCCCCACCCCCTAAAAGGATGAGACTTTGCAGCACGCAGCAACCCCGCCCCCACCTAAACCCCGCCCATGCGCAAACCCCGCCCCCACGCGTAGACCTCACATTAAAAATGCTTCCGACGCCCCTGATTTACTTGTTGAGTTAATTTAATGTACTGGGAATTTGAAATACATTTTCAGCAAACTCAGCAAAAAAATAAAAAATGTGTGCAAAATTACCATTAGCAGAAAAACATTTTATGGCTCAGAATGAATGTTGTACGTATCATGTATTGTGAAAATTGCTTGTGATACATATTTTTTAAACATTAGCTAACCCTTGTACTTCTATTGTTACCTATTGCACTGTATTTTCTTTGGTATGAGAAAAGCACTGTATGACACTATATAACTGAAAACAAGATACATATAAAATAACTACATCTACACGTCTTAATTGACATTTATTACACCATTTCGTCCAATTTCTTCTTTTTATGGTAAACGAGTAATGTCTCAATGTCTCATTCTCATTCTACTTTTACAGAAAGGTAGAAACTGTAGCTTCTACCTCATTCTGTATATTGTGACATGCAACCACAACAGAGTATGCAAAAGAATGTGTTAAGCCCACAACACTGCAGCCTCCTTAGACTTCCAACCTGCAGTAGCATTGTTTCACTTACTCTAAGTCATATGATAGCTTGCACACACACACACACACACACACACACACACACACACACACACATTCATAAGCTGTGCATGCGGAAGCCACATCCGGCACATTCAAAACAGCTTGCTTTGTATAAGCAAATCAGGGATACACAGGCAGGATGGAGGTCAGGGCTTGGATGAAATTCTGCCCTGATAATGCAACCTATGTAATATTCTTGCACATGTAGCCATTATCACCATTTGTAGCATGGGCTATTATAGCTCAGATAGGCTAGTGCGGATGAGTGGGGATTATCTGAACCCATCGGACGATCTGGCAGGGAGAGCGAGAGAGAGAAAGAGGAACCACTGAGAGACGACTGCTGTCACTGCTGAAGAGACCAAAGCACGTGACAGGATTATGGAGCAGATGGATGGGAAGAAATGGTATCAACTGCCATGTGAGTGTCGCTGACCCAGGCCACAGGAAATTGAGGAGAGGCCCCGGCACACGTGGCACTCTGTGGACCAGGCAGAGGCTGTGCCAGCATCAGTCTTAACTCTAAACCGCCAAGCCCAAGAGCCACAGCACATGGTAAAAAATGTTTAAATTGCAGTAAGCCCATGATGAGCCTCATGATTTTCATTGTTATTTCCAGTTTACCAGAGTTTGTGACATATAAAGGATTATAGGCCGACTGTGAAAGTAGAATAAGAAGACAAATGCTTCTACAATTACATCTCTCTTTACCCTAAAGTAGTATCTCCAACTCACTATACTAATTAGGCTTAAAATATATTGTTTGTGAATTAGCAATTCGATATGAAACTTGGCAGTTGCAGAAGGTGAATGTGCTGTGAGCAGACTGACCACAATTTTTTGATACATTTATTAGTCATAGACAGTGCTCATTATGAAACAGTATCAACAGATCTGTGAATGAGCTGGATTTAACCCATGAGACTAAGTCCATATATAGATATTAGGCTACAAGGATGGTTTTGATTTGACTGTTGTGATGTCACAAAAATCAAAGCATTTACTTATTTCTTTCTATTTACATATATCTTTCTATTAATGTTGAGGCAATGAGGAGTGCTTATGTTAAATTGTTTTTTGATTTAGACCATTTAGGACAGGCAGTCGAAGGTAAATATATCAAAATCTTCAAGATACAAAATTAAAAATGATGAGGAGAAGTTGTAAATATTCTTTTACTACAAAGCACAACTATACCATGACTGGATATCCAAGTCTGGAGATAAATAAATTATTAAAAAATAAAAATAAAACAAAGGAATGGGCCATTTAACTTGTTTTGTGGTAGTGACTAACTTGTCTCATGTTTACAACGCATTTCAAAATAGTGCAACAGATCTTATGCACCTTTGTCGTTATATGGTGAAAAGCACTGGTTCAGAAACAACACTTCTAAATAGACATGCTTTGTGAATACCACTCCTGCGCCCCTGGCTCATTTAGTTGCTAAAATCCCACCACTATCCCAAACATATCAGCCACATTGTTAACAGCCAAGTCAAAATGATTCACCTTGTCTTAAGTCTTAACACGATCTGTGTTATGATGCTGTTGGAAAACAGAGTCTTGCTCAGTGGCGGATCTAGTTAACTCAACTCTCTTTCATTTTAATCTGTTGTGTAAACCAATTAAGGCATGCCAACTCAGGAAAAAAAACAAAGTATGTTTCTCTATTCATGACTGCCAGTCACTATTTTTGATTTTTGTTATTTGTTATTTGTAACATCCCTGTTAGCTGCTAGATGCTGCCCTTTTCTGTGTTATATAAGTGGACTTTTAAGTTCTGTGTACACTGGATTTTAGTTTGGAGTTCATTAGTTACAGCTGACCGGTGTTTATGTTTAAGTGAGTTTTAGTTTTTATTGGTTCGTGTGTTTTGGGATTAGAGCATTTAGCTCAGTTTGAAAGGGACCTTAGTTGTCGGTCCTCTGACTTTCTGCTTGCGTTTGAAGTTTATTCCTGTCTCCAGTGTTTGGTTATTGTTTGTGTTTAGGCTCTCGTGCCTTTGTGTTTTTGAAAATAAAAATTATGCCTTAAGATGGAAGTCTGTGTCAGCACCTCTCTTCACTGCCTGGAGATGGGCACCCTGACAGATGGACCGATCCACAAAGGCGCAACAAATGTAGCCACGGGCACGTGGGGTACTGGGGTGTGCTCCCCAAGTTGGGCAAGCTTGACCCAGCCATGGGGTGGACCAACGAGACTGAGTCGGTTTTCTATCACCGAGCTGCTGGGTGGTATCAGCCCCGATGACGAGGAAGAGGAGGATCAGTACTGCTGGGGCAGCAGGTGTGCAGATGTGCCAGCAATCCTGGCTCTGGAGGTGATCGTTGACTCCCTTGTCTTTGGTCCAACTGCGGAGGAGCTGCCGCTGAGGCTCGCTGTTTGGCGAGGCAGAAGTTCCGCAGCTGGGTCACGGAGAGGTGGGTCATGATGGCTCCGTCTCCAGTCCGCTAACTGGCCGTGCCCGACTCGCCTTGTGGGGCAACTCCCAGGCAGATCCAGCAAGCCTCATTCGCGGCCACCTCGGCCTTCCGTGTCCCGAAGCTTCAAGGTAAGGCTCCAGTCCACGCCAGATCCCAGGCTCCAGTCCACGCCAGTTTCAGCGAGGGGGCTTGGACACTTAGGGCCCCCAAGGGGCTCCATGAGGGGGCTTGGACATGGAGGTCAGGGAGGGCCCACATACCTTTTTGTTTTTGAAAATAAAAGTTATATGTTAAGATGGAAGTCTGAGGGAAGGACCCCTTCACTTTGACCTCCACACTTTTCCTCAAGAAGAAGCCCTTATAGAACAAAGTGACATAGCCGTGTATCAATCATTGTTTTAAGTCTTGCTGTAAAGAATCAGCATCAGTTTTAGGATATAGAAAAGGAAAGAATTTATTTACAGTATATTCCAGAGTCATATGAACATTTGCACAGAGGTACAGGGATACATTATGGAACAGCTGATCATTCTCTAATGTGTGGGATAGCTATGGTGTTGCTGATTTCCATTTAAACTTTTTGCAATTTATCAAGCATAGAATAAATATGTTCTGTTGAGTTTAGCAAAGTAGAAAAAAAGCATGACATATAAAATGTGCCAAACTTTGCATTGGCCACATTTTATATTGATTTTTGCCCCCAATGTATGCACACATAGTTCAAAGACCTTTTCTTGCGTACAAGTGTATGACTGTGCTTCTTGTAACACAGTAGATCTGACCATGCTGTAGACCATGCTGCTAGCCCTGCATCACCTGTGGTCATTTACCTATCAAGTTCTTATCAACAGAAAACAGTGATTTATTGTATGTAAACTTGTTTATTTCTTTACTGCTCTGTTGGAGTAGTGCTCTGTGCTCTGTAGTGCGCTGTTGGAATGCAGCCTGACATAATGTATTCTTTTACTGCTTTCTTGCATGGTTTAATGATTCTTTCCTATGACAAAGAAAACTTCGGAAGGTGGTCCTGTAAAGAACCCTTTAGCACCAAAAAGGGTTCCATTTTGATATAGAAGTCACAGAAACTATTTTATACAATAAAGAATCTTATTTTTGAAGGGGGTATACTGATAAAATATAAAAACATAGTTCATTTTCACAGGAATATGTTTATCCTGTTTAAAAATTGTTTTCCTGTCACTGCTCCTCATTGTGTCATGTGGTGCCTGCTGGCAGGTCATTGACTTTACCATCTGGCCACAGCATCTGGGTCACCACTGGACAGGATCACAGAGCAAACTAACAAGCAAAGTAAACACACACACATACACACAGTAATATTAACAGGGTTAAATTCGCTCTGAGGGTAAGTTATTTTAACCGTGTAGGTGTAAATTAATCTTTAAGAATATTAATTGAAATCTTGCAGTTGACATATGCTATTGTACAAGACAAGTTATAAATACACAATGTGTTACTCCATTTGCATCAGTGAACTCTTTTTTTTGCTCCTGTTATACTGCATACTGCATAATTTGCTGTCAGGAGAAAACTTTGTATCTCCATTTTCAAAGCATTTAAAACTTTCATGTTATGTGAACATTTCAGGATGACTTGACAAACAGAAATGATTAAAATTTACCCATTATATAATGTCATTATTAAAGGAAAGGTTCTGCAAAGAATCAACTCCAAAAATATAGCCAACCAGCCAAGTCGAGTTCGGAGTCCATATTTTTTAGTTTAGAACTGGAACTTCAGGTGAATGTTGCTAAAGTAGACTAGATGTCAATGGTCAACAAGATTTTTCAAGTTTCTTTAAATTCATCCCCTAAAACTTTCAGCCTGCTCAAACCATATCCAGTTCTTCATTAAGGTGGTGGAGGCTCCTCAGTGTAGTTAAGCCATAAAAACTAAGCTATGAAACAAAATGCTTTGTTCCAAAAACATCTGCTTGTTATCAGCTTGCTTGGTGGAACATAGTCATTATGACTGATGATATCAGGTGGCAAAAAGATGGTCCTTCATTTCCTTTTCGGGATGATCTTGGCTAACATGAGGTGACAAAGGCCAGACGCAGGAAGCCACCCATTTCTGTGTGTGAGAGAAGGAAACAGACTTTAAAGAGAAGAACCCTGGCACCCGGTCTGCTCTTAACCTTAACTCTGTCCCATCCCCACCCCCCTTCCCCACACCACCACCACCTCTTCCTCTTCTCTCACACTATCTCACCAGAGGTGTCGATGAAACACACAGCTCTGAATGATGTGATACTGATTATTTTAAAGTGACTTAATTAATATTCTGAGACTTACATGGAGCACATGTTCTACAGAACCAGCTAGATTCTGTAATTATAATCTCCCATGGACCTTGTGTCTCCATTATGGTATAGAAGAAGGAAAAGGGAAAGAAGGAAAATATGAAGAAAATGATCCAAGAATAAAATGTAATGTAACTTAATGTATTTTATTTTATTCCAAGACATTTTGGACAATCTTCTTCCATTTCCACTCTACATACAAAGAAAACAACATTTCGTTTACTTCCCAGCTGCAGCTGATTTGTTACTTGTCTATGCATAATGGAACAATTTCTTGCTATTTGAATTTGACCTCAGCTGAGCACAGGTCACACAGTGTAACTTTGTGATGCCTAATATGTGGTTAGTGGAGGGAACATCATGATAAAATATCAAGTACAGGGAGAAAGAAAGTGAGAAAACGATAGAGGGGGAGAGAGAGAGAGAGAGAGAGAGAGAGAGAGAGAGAGAGAGAGAGAGGGGGGAAGTGGATCAGAGGGAGGCAGATGTTCTGTCTGGACTGCTGAACTTCCTCCCATGAGTCTGTCACATAGGTGACGTGTGCTTGGCAAGGCATTGCTTTCATCTAAGTGATAGTGACAGCTCTTATTTGCTTTGACTAATTTTTACAGGAAGACAGAAAAAAACAAAAGTGGTAATACTGAAACCTTTGCCTGCCCCCCTTCCTCAACTTTCTGAGAACATCGTTTGAGTTTGCACAGGCAACAGGACATTGTTCGGCACATGTGCTGACATGTGCCCAGCTGCCACTGGCTGAAAAGTTCCCTTCCTGCAAGGATAGCTTTCAGTGCACTGTCACAGGCTTTGGTGTGTTTATTTGAGAAGCAACTGCTAACCTGCCATTGAGCCAGCTTGCCTATAAACACCGTTGACACTGTTTTTACATGTTTAATCATCTTATTCAAAACAAAGACATGGATGGATGGATGCATGGATGGATGGGTGAATGGATGGATGGATGGATGGATGGGTGAATGGATGGATGGAACAATGGATGGATGGATGGATGGATAGACAGATAGATAGATAGACATGAATGTTACAAATATGTACATGATATAGTTATGAAGTTGAAGTACTGTAGCCCAAGTTTAAGTGGTTAAACCTAAAACCCCTACTAAAACAATAACACCAGCAACATACACTAGCTTGATATTCAGGCAGAGTTATCAAGCAACTCCATGGCCTGTAATTTTAGGAGGAAGAGGACTCAGGGACAGGAATGGCTAATGGTGACCTTGTTTGGCACTTATACCAAGGAAACGATAAAGGGCTAAAGTAAACATGTCTGGTGGTGTTGGTGTAAGACATATCAGTGGAGCCTGCTGCATAAACATGTCATGGCCACCTGATGAGCCATAGTGGAGGGAATTACTTACTTACTTGTATGTCTTCAATTACCACGGTTACAGCAATCCTGGTTAATTTAGAGAGCAGCCTTTACTTATTAGGTCTGGCACAGATGGGAATCAGGCAAAACATACATAGACGCTATAGATGCTGTTAAACAGCATACTGTATAATGCTGTCAGGAGAAAACTTTCCATTTTCAAAGCATTAGAAAAACTTTACATGAACATTTCAGAATTACCTATAATCTAATGTCAGTACATTTAAGGATACATCATTAAAGGAAAGGTTCTGCAAAGAATCAACTCCAAAGATATAGCCAACAAGCCAAGATATATTCGGGGTTGCATTTTGCTTTTTTAGTTTAGAACTGGAGTTGCAGTTATAATCAGGCAAAACATACACAGGTCTGAATTAAATTCTTCAGGCAGACATAGTGGCAAGCCTAAAGCTGTGTGTGTGTATATGTATATATTAGTGCTGGGCACATAAATGCATTAACATTAACGTTTTTATAAGATATGAGGGTTCTGCCCCCCATGCTCTGTACTCTGAGATTAACTTGTTTTTCTATAGCAAACTAGATAAAATGTGAATGCCCAGCAGTGGCAAATAGCTTTGGTTTTATATTAGATTTGATTACATTAGTGTTTAAGTTGAGACTTACAGAAATATTTGAACTGTAACTGTGTAACTGTGTTAAAGGGAACACTGCTGTTAAAAACAACCTTATTTGTTTAAAGTTTTGCAAACCAAATGTAATTGCACTTTTGTTCATATAGCAGTAGTTTAAATTAAAAGTGCACAATACACTACTTTTGAATTAATTATTGAATTTTGCACATAATGCGATTAATGACGATTAATCGCAGACAATCATGCGATTAATTGAGATTGAAAATTGTAATAATTTCCCAGCATTTATATATACATATATATAATATATATATATATATATATATATATATATAATTACATTCAATGTAGTTATCATATATCATCTATCATTTTACTGAGATCACTGAGAAGAAAGATAATTGTCCGATTTGAGCAGACTGAAAGCACCTTAGTGTTTGTTAGATTTAAAGACTAAACATGCCAGATTGTCTGGAGAGATTATTATGGTTTTCAATATAATGTTCTTAGACTAATCACACTGGTATGCAGGAGTATTGCTGTTCAGAGAGAATTCTTAAGTATTTGTATTTAGAGCAACACATTCTATCTAGAATTACGCTAAATAAAGAAAAAACTTCTGATCAGCATGTGTCTGCTTGGAAAATGCATGTTGGATAGATGACTGAAAAATATCTGGGAGTTATTAGATTTGTAATTTTGTTGTTGCTGTCATTAGAACATTCAAGATTACAATAAAATAGTTTTCGAATTATTTGTGTAAAAACACTTTGTGATGATTGGTTTTTAGAAAGAAATGTCCCCACCCACATGTAATGGATTGTCTGCTCATTGGTATGCAGAAATTCACTATGGGTCTTCATTTCAGACCTATAGTGAATTTCTGGAATCTTTGCATACCTCCAGAATTCAAATGTTTAGTTAAATATATGATCTTGAACCAAAGGCACAATATATGTATTTTTATTTCCATTCATTCACATTAGTCCCACTAGCTTCTATTTATCCAATTCCATAGCAGCTGAACAAAGGTATATTCAAGTTCTCAGAGGGACGTCATAAGACTCTCTATCTGTGCTCTAGTCTGCAGCATGGACAGAATCAAGGCCACGCAAACAAGTGGCCTTTTGTTGAGACTCTTGCTGAAATCCCATTTCCCAACCCAACTGAAGACATGTGTTTCCTGGCCTTTTTGAGTCAGTGTAAAGGTCAGGGGACTGGTGTGAACGTGGGCATGAGTGTGGTCACTATTCCATAGACAGTCTACATACAGTTAATCTGCACTGCACCTCATAATAGTGTAACAATACTGAGCTATTGGACCATGTCTGAAACAGCCTGAAATCAGGCAAGTCTTGGGAAAAAAAAAAAGACCCGAACAATGGCTATGCATGTGATGTGTCATGTGTGACTGAGGAAATCTCTTTGGGTGACTTCTCTGAGAGTGATCAGCACATGCACTGGATTGGATTAGAGTACAATAAGAAGATCTATTAACACTGCATTGCACATGGCCTTAATCCACTGAGGATATGATAACGGTGCTGATCTATCTATCAATCTATTTAATCCATCTCATTAGCACATTATTTAATTAACCCCGACAATTATTTTATTGCGCGTTAATGCAGTTTTTTTAAAAAATGACTCTTATTTTGAAAGTTCGTTTTTCTGTGCTCGACCTCTTCACCTCACTTCAACAGGGACACTGGCTACTGAACATACTCACTGCTTCTGCTGCTCCCTGATAAAAGAAAAATGTTTCTGTTGGTACTTGTTCAGAAAAAAGAAAACAGATTTATAAATGTTAACTTGCTGTTGCTCGGAAGGTGCCTGTTATACTGTTCTGATCATGGCTCTGGACTACGAGAGCCGGTGTTCTGTCGATTCATGCTACCCTGCAGAAAAATGCTTCCTTTAAATTTAAACAGTGTATAGTTGTTTATAACACTGATAATGAGGAGAAGTAGACAAATAATATGCATAATCATAGAAAAATATTTTAATATAAAATATTTACTTATAAGCAGTGTATTGATTCATGCTGCCTTGTGATGTATATAGATAGATAGATAGATAGATAGATAGATAGATAGATAGATAGATCTATGTGTAGGTCACCACCAATACAGCTCTGACCCAGCTCTGAAGCATGGACTTCATAAAACCTGTAGTATCTCGCAGCCAAACAGTTCCTTTAAGTCTTGTAAGTTGTGAGGTGGGGCCTCCATCTATTGGACTAGTTTGTGTAGCGCATTGCATAGATTCTCAGTCTGATTGAAATCTGAGCAATTTGAAGGCCAAAAAAACTATTTGCCATGTTCCTCAAATCATTCCAGAACAAGTTTTGCTATATGCATTTTCCTGATGAAAGAGATCACTGCCATCAGGGAATACCATTGCAATGAAGGCATGCACTTGATGTGCAACAGTGTTCAGGTAGGTGAATTGCGTCAGTGGAATATCACATGAATGCCAGGATCCAAAGTTTTCCCGCAGAAACTGACCAGAATATCCTCCGCTGGCTTTCCTTCATACCACTGAGCATCCTGTTGCACTCTTACCCAAGAAAGTAATCCAAGCACCCGGTCGTCCACATGATGTACAAGAAAAAGACACTTTATTACATAGCTCCATAGTTCTGTCACAAAGTCACAAAGCTTGTCCAAGCTTGCCCATTTTTTCCCATCCCCAACACATCAGCTTCACTTGTCTGTTCACTAGCTGTCTAATATATTCCAGCCCTTAACAGGTGTGTGTGTGTGTGTGTGTGTGTGTGTGTGTGTGTGTGTGTGTGTGTATACGTATGTCTGTGTTAATATGTGAGTGTGTGAGTTTTGAAAAATTAGTGGAATTCTGTTTTGAGGTCATTGAGCCCTCTTGTGGCAGAGATATTTCCACACTGCCCTATGCTGAGCACATTCTATGATAATGATTTAGAATAGTAATTCAGTGCATTGTGTTGAAATGCTCCTTTGAATGAATCAAAACTTAGAGATATAGATTGAGATGGTGTAAAACTTGCCCTGGAGGTCCTGGAATAAGAAGTTCTCAAAGTCTCTTCAATTAACAGCATTTGCAGATTGAGGAGACAGGAGGGAGTGGAGGCTCTTGGGATGAAAAATGACACAATTACACAGACGTTCATAGAACCTAGTGAATAATGGGTTGGGTTTTCTGACAGGACTGCCTGTCTACAGAGACAAACAGTGTGAGCCTCGAGTTCAAAAAGTGTACAGAGAGGAGAAGAGAGGTAAAAGCCTGGGAGCGGCATATCAGTGGTTCCATTACTCATATTAGTAATTAATTCAACTGTACAGTATATATACATGCAATAAAAACATGACAATATTGATATCCCCATATATTTAAGACATCCCTATATTGTTCTTGGGGTCAACACTGAATTTTATTATAGTGATGCTGTCCATGCTGCATTTGCAGATGTCACGTTTTTTTTTTTACACAGATGGACACTGACTACTTCGTAAGGAAATACTCCAGCATTTTCCAGCCAAATCGCTATCTGGTGCTTCTGTAGAATATATTTTATTTCCACAGGCATGGATTTTGGTGCATTTTCCTATACTTTGAAAATAATAGAGAACCTCTTGACCCAAAACACTTATAATAAAGACCATATTCTGAAATATCTTTACATTCTCCCCCATTATGTTAACTGTAAGCAATGAAGTATTGCGATTACAGGATTACTATTAATTTCACAAGGGAACACTTCACTTTTTTGTCTGTGGTTATCAACCAAGTAATAAAATATTGTCTGTGGAAACTGATCATATACTAAACATGGCAGAGAGAAGTTATGCTGAAAAACATTTTATTCCTATAAATGTAACCAAAGGTCCACTGTGTTGAAATAATGAAATAGAAAAAAACACCCATAACAATCAACAAGAGGTCAACTACATCTCCAGACAGAGGCTTTTCGATATCAATAAAAAAGTGTGGTGTGACCATGTTTTCTCATGGAGGACAATGTGAGCTAAAAACAAGCAAATCCTTTGGCAGTTGGTCTCTTTAAGATCTATCTTATCTTATCTTATCTAAAAAGTGTGGGAAAAAGATGAGTGTTTGTTTAAATTAAAACCGGTCTTGCTACATCTTTATAGCAGGATTGTACAACTCTGAATGTTAACTGGCAGCAGCAGTTAGTTTCTCCACAATTTAGTTTAAAATCAATAGATGAACTGAAACACAGCACCACTGACTGATGAGTGAGTACATCATGGTATGCAAAATCAAAAGTGTCTGTGGTACATCTATGCATATATTTTTAAAAGAAATTGCAAAAGATGTGTCTCTTTTGCATGCAAAAATGTCTATATGAACATAGCCATATCGCAGCATACTTTTGGGGTCCCCCTCTATGCTCTCAACTAATTGGAGATTGTACTGAGGAATGAAATCTCTCGCTGGATGTTTGAATATTCTTAGGGTCCTTGTAAGCTCCTTGGCTGCTCTAAGCCCAAATGCTTCACTTTATCACCCACCTTCAGCTCTGTCTAATGGAATGTGACGTTAAGACTGGAGGAAATAAAATAACAAATTAGTCTTCCTGTTCTGCTCTCCGTCAGTGAAAAATGTGTTGTCTCAGAGCCATAACTGATTTAATACTGATTTTGTAGCAACGTCAAGGGGCGCCACACAGACCACAGAGGAAGTGTGAGGTAATAACAGGGAGTCAATCTCAAGTGTTTTGAAAAGAAATACGTCATAGTAGAGGACAAATTCAAGCCTGACCTACATTCAAAGTTTGTATGTGAAACAAGCCCTAATGAGCTGATACAGTATAGTCAATGCTGCAGCCAAATCAGATTATATGCATTAAACCTGACTAATCACCCCTCAGTTGATTCTGTAAGGGCAGTGTAAGTAGCTGCCTCTCCTGAAGAAGACTGAGGAGCGGCCTGGAGCTGCATGTTAGCTGCTGTTATGTTCTCTGCACCACACAGGAAGCCAGTTGGATGCTGGATAATTGAACTGACCTGACCCTGGGGGCACCGCTCTCTCTTTCTCTCTCCATCGCTCTGTCTGTCTCTCTCTCTCTCTCTCTCTCTCTTGCTCATTCTCCCTCTCCCTCGCTTTCTGCCTGGATTCCATGCTGCACACATTTCCTCTCTGAGCGCTGTGGCAGACTTCATTTACTAAGTGCTACAGTTACTCTGGGGAACAAGTAAATAAATGTGACATGCAAAGGCATTGACACCCCCCACACGCACACTCCCAACGAGCCCAGCCCACCAGATCAATACTTCTCTGTATGCAGCAGCTGAGATGACTGGGAAAACACCATAGATTCCCACTGCTCAAATTTCCCCACAAGACGATCACTAAAAGTTAATGATTAGCTAACATTAGCATAATTAAATCTCAGCAAAAAGCTGCAATCTCATAGCTCTAACAGAATGACCAACAACAAATCTTGTTTAGTTTGAGGAACTAAACTTGTGATGCACTGATTTTGCCTGATATAACTGTGTACCTCATTTCCACATAAAACTATAAATGACAACAATAAAGACTTAATTTAATCCAATTTTTATTTCTCCTCTGTGAAAATACATGAACTGAACTGCTTCGCCAACCCCATGACACAAATTAAATGCCTTTTCAGACAATGTTTTGGAAAAGTGAGTCACGATAGAGGTTTTATTGTTTTTCACAATTGTGGCCAGAGAGAAACTGTAGAGCCAAATGTCACATCAGTTGATCCATTAGAGCCCATTACACTCCTGTGGTGGGCAAATAAATTTCTGTTGAGGCGGTGGCACCTCAAACTACCACATCCCCCCAAAGACATGACTGAATAGTATGATCTAGGGGAGAATGCAGTCTGCTAAACTGGACTAAGTAAACAAGTGAGTGAGTGAGTGAGTGAGTGAGGGAATGAGTTACAAGATACATTCTTGGCATCTAAAAAGACGTCACAAAAGGTTTTCAAAGTGATGCCATAGCACAGCCACTTTTGGTTTGCTGAAGATGTTTAAATAAGATGTGTGGGAGTGTGAAGATTCTTTAAAAGATTAAATAACTTGCATAACTGTTCTTTCTACAATCTTTAGACCCTTGTGGAGATTCTCTGTTTTAAAAAAGGTTCTTTACATTCACACATCATTCATCATTCTTTCAAGAATTGTACAAAATGCTTATTTTGTGGTATTACACAAATACCCCATTCTTGCACGCAAGATACACAAAATATAACGAATTTAAAATAGTTTAATTTATAGACAAGACATTTAACAACAGAACAGAATGAATGGGGCAATAAAAATAGAAATAGAAATAGGAACAAAATCTCTTTATTTGAGGACAGTTTTTCATATGTCACCTGTATTATGGACACCATGTGCACATTTCAGATAAGTAAATTCCAAATTTAAAAATGTACAGAAATCATAAAAGTTGTATGGTATGTCAGACTTATATGTATATAAATTCGTTACTCAGGATGGACAAAATGAAACAATTAGCAGGCGGTATAGAACCAATAACTAGTTCCTGACTGGGACCAAGTGAGTATATCCAGTGAGTCTTCCTTGCAAGATTAGCATATGAATAGGGTGCTTGTGATGTGTACTACCAAGCGACTGATACCTGAGATGCTCTAATTAAGGATGACAATTAAAAGGGGATGGGAGGGGTTCTTTGTAGGGACATCTGCACCTCCTGTGTTGGGGGAGGTACAGATACAGACACACCAAACAAAACAACGACAGAGGGCCCACAGTTCCCCTTCCCCTCCTAACTGACTTCCAACTGGAGGGATGTAGCAGCTTATAAAACTCTTCACAACACACACTCAGCCACATTAACCCTTAATTGGTAGGTAACCAGCAACCTAGACTTTTAATACTCTCAAACAGTTTACATTGTTGTTCCTGAAAAATAGGTCTGTTGATGCCTGTGAAGCCACAAATAGGACCAGAGTTTAAGGTCATGGTCACAAGATTACACACATGGCAAAAGTGAAGTGCTAACATGTTGCCACTTCATGTTGCCTGCTGAAGACCTAAGACTTTCATTGCTGAAAGTGAAAAAAATCAATACATATTAAGTATTCTACATTTTTTCCTTACCTAATGTATAAATGAACCACCAACACTGAATAATGTAGCCCTCAATCCAGTTACTTTCAGCAACACCAATCTGAGTATTTTAAATCCGCCCTCAGTCTATTTTTCTGCATAATTTATTATAAAACAGCTCAAGATCAGTAGTCCACCCTCTCTCTGGATTTCACTGCTGTCAGCTCGCATCCAGGGCTGTGCAGTCCAACCTTAAAGACTACATGGACAGCTCACAACTGGTTTATCCCTTGTACTCCATGTCTTTTTTGCTTCCTTCTGTAGAAAAGACTAGCTATTAACAGTTTTAATTTACAAGTACTGTTTGAATTGACTGTTCATAATCCCCGTCATGTGGAAATAATATCAATCTCCACCCACAAACATGCAAACAACAAGCCAGCAATGCATAATTTTTGGCATACCAAAAGAGGTTAAGCATTCACTCTAACCTAAGAAGGGCAGAGTCATACTGAATGCATTGAGCTGGACATTAATGAGCACATTTGCAACTAGAAGAAGTCCACCAGTGTGATAGTTTTGTGTTCATTTTTGATGCATCGAAAGTGAACAGGATGAAGGACTCAGCCAGGCAGCATTAGACTGTCCATGACTCATACAATATTAGTCACTTTCTCACAAGATGCACTATTCTTAAGATTTATGCGGTAGGGGGATGTTAAAAATGTGTGTGTGTGTGTGTGTGTGTGTGTGTATGTGTGAGAGAGAGTGAGAGGGCGAGAGAGAGAGAGAGAGAAAGAGAGAGCATTCTTGTTTGTATGTGTGGGCATTCTGGTGGTCAGATGAACTGAACAGAAAAAGGGGTCCCCATGCACACTGAACAATAACCTCCATTTAATATGCACTGCAATTCCAGACACAAGTGAATTGTTCACAATTTACAGATTTTTTAGTTACTGGGACACAGCTAGACAAAACAAGAGTGCCTTGCATAACAGATTAATAAGGTGGTTGCAACAGAAGAGCATTATCCAAGGCCAACAAATTATTGTATTACAATTTCCACAGAAACGCAGGTATGACCTGAAATCATACGTTATAGATTATGGACAATAGATTAAGCAACAAAAAGATTTTTGATTTGCAAGCATTTGGTCACCAGCAACCATTTTGGACACCAGCAATTATTTGCAACTATATGTACAGCGTCATTGGCGAAATGCAGTGAGTTATGCTTTTTGTCATTAAAATGACCTTTCTGTTTCCATAGATGTTGTATAGTGAGGTGGCAGAGCTCATTCCCTGCTCCAGAAGATGTGGGTGCACTAATATTGTATAGTTTTAGATGGGGCTCTAAATGCAGTGGTGGAGAACTTGGCCTTTACTCCAAAGAAAGAAGCATTTCTTTTCAGGATTCAGTGTGAGCATCACTGCTGGTGAGGGATGAGAGTTGCATGACAACAACCCAGTACACAAACAGCAGCCGCTCACCCACCCACCTCCTACCAGCTGTTGCTAAGCAGTTATGGTTGCTATGAGCAAGTGAAGATGGAGAGGCAGTCAGAGAGAGAGAGAGAGAGAGAGAGAGAGAGAGAGAGAGAGAGAGAGAGAGAATGAGAGCAAGAGAGAGAGAACTTCCATGAGCTGAGTGTGTATCTCTGGAAAAAACTCAGAGGGAGTTCCTTGATGTCTATATCACCAGGGTACTGCGGACCTCTTTTTTAAGTTTAGAGACAAAAGTATTGCTTCTGCCACGGGAAAGGACATTTCCACATCTGAATGTTACACATTACAACAAAAATCCTAGAAAGATATTTAACTAACAATGGTGTTAGTGTTCATACATGAGTGGTGAAGATAACAGATGTGAACAGGGCGGCCATTTCAACTCCAGCTTCTGAAAGACAAGACCTGAACGACACTGCAGGTTCCTAGAGTAGAATAGTACAGAACAGTACAGAACAGAACAGAATGGAACAGAACAGAATGGAACGGAAAAGAACAGAACAGAATAGAATAGAATAGAACAGAATAATGTAGAATAAAATAGAATACAACAAGCAAAATGAGTTTAAGCCTGAGATTAACAACAATAATACAATACAAACTAGTAACAATAAAGAGTAGAATAAGGCTGAAAGAATCCGCTGAAGTCAGCATTTGTTGATCACCTTTAGCAATTAGATGAGCCTTGGGTCTGGGCCTATTTTCACAATAGGAAAAATATATGGGGTTTCCCAAGATTTTCCCAAAATCTCTAACTCTCTGTGGTTGACCATATATTGACCTATATGATTGATGTGACGGGCCTATAGTTTAGCCCTTCTTTCCCATATTTATGTGTTATTTGGATTATGAAGTGGTGAAGTAGTGCCCTCACCCATTTCTCACTTTCTTGGATATCTGTCACACTTAAGTTTCAGATCGGCGAAAGACAAATACAGCCTGATTAAGCACAAAGGACAGTTGAAAAATAATAATATAATATAATTATTCAAAACTCACTGGCCCTGTGTGAACAGTAACAGCCCCTATAGCTACTCAACCAACCACGTATTCAAATTTAGTTGATAATCAAGATCAATTAGAGTAGACACACCAAGCCTTAATTAGCTAGAATAAAAGAGACAGGCCACCATTACATGATGCTGCAATCAAAAGAAATTCCAGAATAGATGAGAGAGAAAGTTATTAAAATGTATGAGTCTGTATAGAATTACCATGTTGTGACGGTCACCTCGTCCCCGTCTCGCCCTTCCCGGTCTTTGTCCCCTGAGTATTAGTTTTCCCTCTTGTACTCCCTGTCTCCCTGTCTGTTATGCGTCCCTTTACTTTTTCTCAGTT
>JBBIGA010000022.1:10751241-10762787 GCA_037576975.1 Alestes dentex | reverse complement strand
AACTTACAGAACAACTGATGGGCCAGCAACCTCTTCAGGACCGCTCTGACGTGCTGGATGTGTTCCGTCTCGTTGGATGAATAGATGAGGATATCATCGAGATAGGCGTAGCACCACTTGCAGAGGAAATCCCGGAGGACGTCGTTGATCAGGTTTTGGAACACAGCCGGACTGTTACATAATCCAAACGGCACAACCAGTGTCTCGTAGTGGCTGGTGGGGGTTATGAATGCTGTCTTCCATTCGTCGCCCTCTCTGATGTGGACCAAGTTGTAGGTGCTGCGGAGGTCCAGTTTAGTGAATATACGGGCACCAGAGAGGGCGTCCAGGGCAGTGTTGGTAAGAGGAAGAGGATGTCTGTTCTTTATGGTGATGTTATTGAGCCCCCGATACTCGACACATGGGCGGAGCTCCCCGTCTTTTTTCTTGACAAAGAAGAACCCCGTGGCGGCGGGGGAGCTGGAGGGCCGGATGGTACCCTGGCGAAGGCCCTCCGTGATGTACTTGTCCATGGCTTCTTGCTCCCCCGCGGACAGAGAATAGAGACGGCCGCGGGGCGGTACCGCGCCCGGGCTGGAGGTCGATAGCGAGGTCATAAGGGCGGTGAGGTGGCAGGCGAGTGGCCTTCTTCTTACTAAAAACTCCAGCCAGGTCGCGATACGGGACGGGAACAGACTCCAGGTCGACGTCAGGGGCCTCAGACTCCCCAGAGCACGTCTCGGCCTTCGCCTGGAGGCAAAGCTCCTGACAGGTCTGTCCACACTGAAGGATCTTGTGTCGGTTCCAGGAGATGAGGGGGTCGTGTTGGATGAGCCACGGGTGGCCGAGGATTATGGGAGGTGAGGTGATGGAGGTGAGGAGGAGTTGGATGCTTTTGCGGTGTCCCTCATGGGTCATGGTGATGGGCAGTGTACGTCGGGTGATGGGGCTGGAAACCAATGTACTTCGGGTGATGGGGACGTCAATGGCGGTGATGTTAACAGGCCGAGATAACACCTCAGATTCTATCCCCACCTGAGCAGCAAATGCCTGATCGATAAAGTTCCCAGCTGCCCCTGAATCCACGAAGGCGGTGGCCATGATCTGTTTGTGGCCCAGGTGGAGACGTACCTGGATGTTGAAGCGGGAAACAGCAGGAAGGAATGAGGCAGCAACCATCGGACCAGGCAAAGACCTCCCCCTACTTACCTGGTCTGGCCGTTTCCCAGACGGAGAGGGCAGATGGCTCGATGGTGATCTGGGGAGGCGCAATAGGTGCAGAGGCCCTCGCGGTAGCGGTGCTCTCTCTCCGCCGTGTTCAGGGAGGTGCGTCCTAACTGCATGGGTTCCCCCCTGGCTCCGGAGTGGGCCTCTGAGGCGGTGGAAGGCGGCGGTGGTGCGGCTCGGGAGTAGGTGGAGCTGGGAGCTGCCTCGAAGAACCGGGTCCTGGGCGTGGGCTTCGGAAGGGAGGCGAGTCGGAGATCGATCTGTAGACAGAGCTGGACCATCGCCTCGTACGTTGCTGGCAGCTCGTGCCTGGCCAACTCGGTCTTCATCCGGGTGGAAAGTCCCTCGTAGAAGGCGGTACGGAGAGCCGAGTCGGACCAGGACGTCTGCACTGCCAGGGTCCGAAACTCTGCCGTGTACTTGGAGAGGGCCCGGTCTCCTTGCCGTAGATGGTATAGGCGGGAGTCCACCGCCACCTCGCTCTCAGGGTGTTGGAAGGCGGCCCTGAGCTGCTTGGTAAACTCCGCGTAGGAGTAGGCGGCCTCCCCTTCGGATCTCAGGACCGCCGTAGCCCACTCAGCTGCCTGCCCGGTGAGGAGGGACGAGAGCAGTGCGATGCAGCTCCGGGGCGTGGGGTAGCACTGTGGCTGGAACTCGAAGATAAGGGAAAGGTTGGTGAGAAAAACATCGCACCTAACCCCCGTCCCATCCCATTTTTCAGGCAGAGCTATTTTAGGTGAAGGTTCGGAAAAGGAGGGTGGAACCACCGGCGAGGAAGCATGATCAGCAGTGTGGTCGTGGAGGGCCTGACGCAGGGTGGCAATCTCCGTACGGAGATTGACCACTTCCTGCCTCAGATGCGCCATCTCGACCGACTGCTGATGCACAACTTCCCACAGCCGGGTGAAATCCGCTGGGCTAGCGTCAGGCACAGACATTCTGTCACGGTGAAGACAAGAACTTGATTGTGACTTGATTTTCGCACAATGTGGCGTGGTGGAATAGCCCAGTCGCGGATTGCACGAAGGAGCCAGTTAACCACGCTCCCTGAGGGGTAGAGATTCCCACCAAAGGAACCTGCGTTCTCACACACACAGAGAGAGAGAGAGAGAGAGAGAGAGAGAGAGGATGGTTGGACTCTGGCAAGTCGTGAGTACTCACGGAACCGGAGAACCAGGGGCAACACGTTGAAAGGTTGGAGAAACAATGTCTGTGCGAAGAGGAACTCCGACTTCCTGCTTATATACGTGAGTCATTTCCGATGCCTATAGACGTCACGTGCTCTGGTGTGTGTGACACCTCTTTTCTTTGTTATCCAGTTTTTGCCTCCCACACTTTGTTTTGCTGTGTTTTCCCATTTATGTTTCACCTTGGGCACACAATGACAATACTAGAGTAGCCCATAAATAAGATTTTAATTTCTGAAATGCTGCTAGTTTCATAGAACAGTCATTAGCTATTAAGTCTTATTCATGTATGCTACAATAGAATGTAACAGGAATAGATATTTAAATATTTGTTGATGTAGAAAAATCAACTTAATTAATAATAATCCTTTAACAGCCTGTTGAGAAAAAACCCAGTGAGTACACAGGTCACCTCTGTAGTCAGTATATAGTATAAACTCTGTCAGACCAATTGTTACAAAAATAGGGCTAGTTAAGTAATCTCATACAAGGTTTCTGACTTTGTATGGTACAATCTTTTAAAAAGCACAAAAGTACAGGTAAAACTGCATATTTTCTTTATTTGCATTTCTGATGTAATGAAGAGGAAAAACACCACCAGCACTTTTTGCTGCAGTTTAAGCAACATGTCTCACAACACTCATCTGACCACTGGCAGCTGCCCTTGTGTGGTACATGGAATGAGTCCATGAGAAAGAGGAGTCTGCCATGCTCAGTCACAGCTGAGGTATTAGCAGCTGTGGAGGAGGAAGGTGAGAGTGGGGGTGGGGGGCAGTGGTCAGAGGAGAAAGACACAGAGAAGAGCTCCTCTCTGTCGTGTATGTGGGAGGATATCAATTATTAAAACATTTCAACTCTGTCGTCCTCCCTCAGGATGTAGGAAGTCACAGAGAGGGTGAGAGAGAGAGAGAGTGATAGAGAGAGATAGAGAGAAATGTGTTGGCTTACTCAGAGATAAAAATGTTCCGGTAACAAGAGGAACTTTGATGAACTGCAGAATCTGTCCCTAAGTCAGGACTGTAATTTTCTTCTTTTTTTGGATGAACCACATTGTACTGTGATTAGATTTGACAGCTAAATACAAAAAAGCTAAAAATGGTATGGTATATTAATTAAATATGTAAATTATAACGTATAAATACAACAGATTCAAGCACTTAAAAATTACAGCTGATCTTGAAGTTTTACTATAATGTTATATATATATATATATGTATATTTACTGTTATATAATAGTTACTTGTGTAACTTTTAATTATCAATCAGTCCCTGGTTTGGCTCAAACAGTGCTTCATTAAGTTAAGTTGATTGTGCTGGTGAAGCATTTTAAGCTCCTTGCTCCTGTTTTGTCTAGTCCATTGTGTACTCCTTTTGGAGATGGTGGAAAAGTTCAACTGCCCCCGACAAAGCTTGCAAAGCAGCACATGTCCTGCCTCAACTCTCTGATGATTACATATGGGATAAAATCATTGTGATAAAAACGTAAAGAATTCAAAGAATGTAATGTAACACCAAATCAAATAGGTTCAGAATTCCTTCTTGTATGCTGATAAGTGTGTGTGTGTGTGTGTGTGTGTGTGTGTGTGTGTTAGTGTGTGTGTGTGCACATTAAGGCTATTAAGTCTGGGTGGATCCATGTTTGGTCCACCTGTTTGTGATGGCGGGGAAAAAACTGAGGGGGCTGAGATGTCCCAGGGCAGAGGCGGTGCAGGTCAGTGGCCGCTGACTCATGCCTGCAGCTGACAGACAGGAGCACGGGGGAAATCGCAGGCCCACTGCCACTGGCACTGCACAGGAAGGGGAAGTGTTCGTATGCCCACGCACAGAAAACTCCAGAAGGGCTTGATGTGAGTGTGTGTGTTAGTGTTTGTATGTGTGTGTGAATGCGTGTGTGCTTTGTGGAGAGGGGGAGCAGGTGTCTGCCGCTCCACTGTGAGAATTACTCATGAATCAGCCCACTACTGACAAGCTCTTATCCAAAAAGTAGGACAGAGCTCTTCTGAGTGAACATAGTCGGACCTGCAGGTAAAAGAGAACATTATGAGCCTTTAGAAGAAGCAGGGGATCAAATTTCAGAGCCTATCATTATTTAATAACAGGAAATGATTCGGGGTGTCATGCAATGTACAACATTCAGTCCAATTTAAATACATTTGTCATTATTTGTATATGTGTATCATTTAATTTGGTAAAAAAAAAAAAGATTGAAAGTGCAATGGAAGTGTCTTTATTTAAAAGAAGACAAAGGAGAATAGTGAAGTTTTAGCAGCTTTTTTAAGCTACACACATCTGATACTTATGGGCAATTTGTTCCAGCAGCGAGCTGCATAGTGACTAAACACCATTTCACAATGTTTAATTTTGGCCCTTTTCACAACCAGCTGACCTGCTCCTGCAGATCTAAGAGACCCACTATGAATATATACTTCAAACACACATATTACCCTAATCATTGAGTGACTTGTACACAATGAGTGATGCTTTGAAATCAGTTCTGTAACTGGGAGCCAGTGCAAGGACCTGAGAACTAGAGTGATGTGTTTTCTTTTCTTGGTTTTGGTGAGAACTCTGGCAGCAGAATTTTGAAAAAGGTGATGCTGTCATATAGACTTTCTGAGAATTCCAGTGAGGGGAACATTGCAAAAGTCAACCCCGCAGAAAAGAAGTGGATACGTTTCTTGTTTGGACACAAAGTCTCTAACTTTAGCAATGTTTTTGATGTGCCAAAATGCATTTCCTCAAGAGCTCTAACATCTACAGGATCAAAGCTGGACATGATAGGCATTGCTGCAGGCTGACATAGACTTCAAGATACTACGTGAGTGTGTAGGGCTAATGTTTTGCCTAATATTTTTAATTTTGTGATTAAAAAACGAATGCACATTTATTGTATTTTGAAACTGCAAGAAGCTCTGGTGGTAAATGAACCTGACTACCTCTCTACCATGGCAAATAAATGTTCCTGTCTTAGTGTTCCTGTTAATGATATTAGAGAGATATGCCATTCTACCCATCCCAAAGTTGTAGCTGTGGAGTCTCTTTTTGAAAATGTGATGGTCTCCATGAAGTTTAGTTTGCCTGCAATGGTGCTTAGCTGTCTGTTTACCAGAAATGGTTTTGACCTTCAGGGGAGCTGAACACTTTAGAGTTAAAATGATTGACATTCCTCCCCACATACTTCAAAAAGTAAAAGTTTGGAGGAGCTATTAGAAAACAAGGTACTGCAGCTGTCATCTAAATAAGTTTCAGTTAAGAACATAAAATCTGCCTTTTGCGTTGTAATTAGATCAGTAACTAAAAGTGAGTTGGTGTTTAGTGACTGAACATTCAAAGGTGCTAATTTCAAAGTGCAGGAGGGGGCTAATACAGACTGAGACCTGTGATGAATAGTTCATAGGTTAGTGTGATTAACCCCACAATCTGACTGCAATCTGACTTACTGGAATAGGTCCCAGCATGTTCTGAGAGTGTGTGAGAACACTACTATTGTGGGGACTTTGCAGATCGGGACTGGATCCTGAAGCTGCTTGTGCCGTGTAAGGAGAGCTCTGCATACAGGAGGGCAGGGCCGTGGGGAACGGGGTACGAGACCTTGAGTGGGTGGCAGAGGTGCACATTGCTTCTTAGATATAACTTGGGGGCTGGCAGCTGTAGAGTGAGGGAGCATAGGTTCTGTGGAAGATAAATCCTCCAGTTATGGTGGATATGGTGATGCAGAGAGGGTGGATTGTAGCTGTGGTAAGTCTAGTGACTGGGGAGTTCAAAGTTCTCTTCATGAGGAGGAAGTTCCTTGAGCTGAGAACAGTATAGCTGTTGGTTGCTGCCATCTTCCTCAAGATTTTCAAGACATAGGAGGTTGTCTTCAGAAGTACAATGCTCCTCTGTACCTGTACAATTCTTATTCGCTGAGCTCCTGGGGCAGCTGGCAGCATAATGGTAAGGGTGTTTGCGATCAGGAAGTCGTGGGTTCGATTCCCAAGACTGCTAAGCACCTCTGAGGTTCCCTTTAGCTAGGTACTGTCCCCACACACTGCTTCCTGGCACTGTGTTCCTGGCTGCCCACTTCTTCACACTGTGTGCTGTGGTGTGTTCACATATGACAGAATGGTCACTTTCACTTCACTTCACTGTCACTTCCTCCCATCCTCCTTCTGTAGAAGCTTTATCGGATATCTGGCTGAGATGCGTCAGGCTGAGAGTATTGTGGCTCCTCGTTATCACTGCCATACTTATCAACACTACAGGTGTTGTGTGGCTGAAGATCAGCTACGAGGACAGTGTGTTCCATCTCAGCATGATCCGTCTCAGCCAGCTTCATCTCAGTCTGCAGAGCTGGAATAGAATCCTCAGAGCAGCAATCAATGCTTCGATGGCATGGAAAGGTGGCAGAGGGAAAAAAAGAAACTTTTCCTTAAGTACTTTCACTCCAGATCTGCTTGGATGGTGGCCACATGGTCCAAAGATTTCTCTCTGCCCCAGAACAAATTTAAATGGTCTATCTTTTATTTTCAAATTGTCAGTAAAATTAAAGCCCCTTTGTAATTAATAGTGATAACAACAATGAGAATGTTTTCCCCATTTAGTTATTAAAGTGTCATACAGCTTCAGTTATTCTCAAAAAAACTTAATATTTGACATATTATTCTTAATATGTGACATATTATTCTTTAGAATTTAATAAAATCAACCCCCAGAACAAAATAAAAAATATCTTTTATTTTCAAATTGTCAGTAAAATTAAAGCCCCTTTGTAATTAATAGTGGTAACAACGAGAATCCCCCCCCCCCCATTCAGTTATTGAAGTGTCATACAGCTTTTGTTATTCTAAAAAAAATCTTAATATTTGACATGTTATTCTTTAGAATTTAATAAAATCAATATTGGCACTGTTAGTATCTACATTTTTGTTCTCAGCAGGAAGGTCCAGTAATATTGGGCAATTTTCAGTTTTACTGGATACAAATGGAGGGTGGCATACTGGGTTTGGATGATATGACTGAAACATTTTTGGAAAAATTCCAGTCCCAAATAAAATGTTTGAGAGCGAGAGAGTGAAAGAAAAGAGAGAGAGAGAGAGAGAGAGAGAGAGAGAGAGAGAGAGAGAGAGAGAGAGAGAGAGCAAGACCTTTCCTAAAAGTGCCCACATCTGGTGACAGACTGATTAACATTGGTGGCCATGTGTGACCTTCTACCTGGTGACGCAACCCACAGTTACACAACACTGACCAAGGTACGGAACCAGCTGTAATATCAGACATGTAATTTTCCATAGGGAGAACACAATGCCAGTGAAATCTAAACTATTTTCTTTTCCCCCCGTCTATTGATTTCACACTGTAAATGTATGCGGTGCCTACACCTTCAGTGAGATCATGTAATGTTTATTTACTTCCTTTATAACACTTAATGAAATCACTGCAAATAACACAAATCAGTCAATACTTTGTGTTTGGATTATTCAGCAAAAATGTATATCATCACAGCTAAAATTACTCTCACTCTATACTCTGAGTACTTTAAATTCAGCCTAGTGCAAAGACACTCAGTACAGAGATGTGGGGAATATTATAAAAGCAGCTAATAGGCTAATGGAGGTAAAGCAGTGGGCCATTAGAGTAGGTAAACCGGAAACAGGTGACTTTAAATAAGAAAATGTGTGCGGTGGTGGTGGTGAATGAGTCGATTCAAATCTACATGTGCAGGGAGATGTTAGTAACGTAATGCATCACTAAGCTCCCTCTTCAATCTGTTACAACAAGAAAGTGTGTTCTGTACTACATAATAGAGCTTTAACCTGGACAAACAGTAAACAGATACTTATTTAACACATGTTACTGTCATATTGTTGGTTTATTTTATAAAAGCATCTGCCAATGTAATATGTGTGGCGTTGTTGAAATTTAGCATGAACAATCTGCGAGTTATTGTCGTTTAAAAATGGTACAAATTAATAACAAGTTTATAACTGCAACTAATTCAGAGTTTTCTAAATTTATCACCAACCACATGTTGAGTGAGATGAGAAAAACACAAAAATGGACTGGATATGCCAGCAAAAGAATACAAGATGTATTTTAGCTCATCAAGTCTTATCAAGTGAAGAAGTGGTTTGGGGCGGAGTAAACTGAAGTGATCTAACATTCAGCAAAGCCACCAGATTTAAAGCCTAGGGGGAACTTGCAGAGAAAAAAATTCAACTGCTGTGTTCTGTGGACAGCAGTGAAAAAAAAAACATTTATGGAAACTTTATGGTATTGTAAATTTATGGCATTCTGAGCATAAGTGATGAACGAGAGGGAGGGAGATAGAGAAAGATTGACGTGGCAGAATGGCTCACTGTCATCTGCCTTTACCAGACAATTTATTTTTACTTTGTACTCATTCAGTGCCGCTATATATTTTCCAGACACTCCTACGTCACAGAATATCACAGCTTATCCACAGCCATCAGGCACATCTCTTTTTTTGATCCTGAGGTAAATCAAATATCCTGAGGCAGAGGGAGGGAGTAGAGTGAAGGGTTGTCAGCATGGTTAACGGGGCCTCTTGACATGAGATTGGCTGGTCCCGCTTCGCTATAGCTGGGGTGTGCGCCCATGCACATCATCTTATTACATGTCTGGAGAGTCATTCGTGATGCTGGGAGGGATGATGAAAGGCCCAGGATGGTCTGACCCACAGCATTTGTTCCGTCTGATGCTTGCAGGGGAGGCAGCAAAAGGACAGGACAGTCAGAAAAATACAGCTCTGAGACAGTGCTCTATCTAGCATAACTACACCAGACGCATGAGGCAACTCATCTGCCAGTGCAGTCCGTATGAATGAGATGATTTGTTATATAATTTTGAAGAATGGATGCAGCATAGGATCTGATATATACAAAGTTTGTTTTGTTTTGTTTTACACATAGCTGATATAGTCATCTTGATCATGATCAGTTTATGGCCAGAACTAATTTGCAAAAATAATTCATTTAAACATATGAGGGGGGTTGTTCAGACCACTTTTAATACTGAATCAGAATGTTTGTAAAGATGGCTATCCTCTGGCTATTCTTTCTGTTCTGTGGTACTCATTCTTTTTACAGAAATGTGGAATATATGTTTAATATAACATGTATAGTGTATAACACTCCAAAACCAATCTAATTCAATTTTTTTCTTAAAAATCTTTAATAACTTCAGCATAACCGTAAATTTGTATTCTTTCAAAAAGAATGTAAGCTGTGAAATCATAGTTTTAAAACTTTATCACTATTCGAAAAAGGTTTGCCTGCAAAGTCATTTTCCTTGAGAATCAGCACAATCAGCAAGTACAACACACAGAAAGCCATACTTTTTTGGTGCAAGAAGGAAAACCAGGAAATAAAATAGAAATATTAGTTTCTGACCTGTTGTTCTCCCTAATTTTCCATCCACCTATCACTCTGCGGACTCCAAACTCACATTTGCCTGTGAAGGTATTGGCCTGTGACATTCAGAGCTTCCAGTTTTTGGAAGCAGCATCTGAGTATTTTGATGTTTCATTACACAATTACAAAACTCCTTTTTTTTTTGTCTTGGTTTTGGTCTTAGATATTAGTGCAAAATCCTCTTGTTCAAACACAGTGCTACCAACATTATTCATGAATAATTTGTTGTTATGATGCTAATTTGTCAGCAGCCAGTCTATGGCCTGCCAGACATTTACAGCTCATTATGTCATTATCTTGTTTCATTCATCTATTTTACTTTATTTGATTTTTCCTCCCATTCCTTCTTAAACACTTCACTGATTTGATCACCAACCTCAGAGAAACCTTGACAAAACTAGATGTCATGATAGATAAGTCCCAATGTTTTGTGAAAATGTCTTAAATTTTTCTCATATCGCCCACCTTCACTCTCTCTCTCTCATATGGGATATTGTATTTATTTACTTGTTACTTTGCTTGTCTAATTGTGAGATACTGCCTAGACAAATACCTTATGAGTGATACCTTACTTGGCCAATCATAACTGATTTGAATTCTAAATGCTTCAGAGAAAGGCAGAAACTGTTATTTTGCACAGTCCACTGCTGATGGACTGAACCTGATTAAACTGGACATTAGACAAATGGCCTGTCAACCAGTGAAAACATGAACATCTGTATAAACAAGAAAGAGATTGATCACATCAGCGGGCAGATGACAGTTACGGATGAAAAAGAATCTCATGTTTGAATGCGCATTAGTGAACCATCATAAGCAGTGAAGAAGAACTCCCTGCATAGTAAACTGCACAAATTACAGAATTAGCCCACAATGGTGACCAAACAAGGAGTAAGATAAACACAAGACAGAATACCTGAAAGGGACAGGAGGCGAACCAAAGCCTCTGACCAAAACTGTAGTGTGGCAGTTGACAAAAAATACCTCAATGGTTTATGTAGATAAGAGCGTGCTGACCTCAAAGGGAGAATACTGATTTCATAAAACAGCAATGAATAGCAAGCAATTGTGAAAACATTCATTATTCAGAGACAACACGGCCGAGTGGTGAACACTGCTAATGATTTCAAATGAAGCTAGGAGCTGTATTTAAAACCACATATACACCTTTCAAAAGAGGGCAACGAAAATACAATATGGTCATTAAAGAGAACATGGAAAGACAGCAGTTTATCACATTAATTTTACATTCATTTGAAATAAGATATTCATGACATTTATGTAATGTAAGACACCTTATGATTTACTTGTTATGACGGACCAGCCATAAATCAAGTTTGTAGTTTTCTCCTTACCCCAGATTTATGTTAATGAAGAATTTGGCATTTTAGAAGGCATACAGTTAAAGAGACCAGAAAGACCCCTGCAATGACACAGTTATCCATGGCTGGAGACCAAAGGAGCATTAATAGCCCTTACTTTACCCCTCATCGTTCAGTGTCATGCATGCCCGTAGGTTTAGTCTGGCACAACTGTTTGTGGGTTTTATTAGCCTGGTCATTGCCTTGGAAAGCATGGAGCACAGAGGAGGTCTAGGAAAAGTGCCATGACTGAAAAGTCTGGTCCATCTTGTCCTCACTGCAGATCAGCTCTGTGTTTGTGTGTGTGTGTGTGTGTGTGTGAGTGTGTGTGTGTGTGTGTAGGCGTGTGAGAGTGTGTGTGTGTGAGTGTGTGTGTGTGT